>CM064965.1:4072795-4112795 GCA_032847665.1 Solanum chilense
GATTATTAAATTTGTTTTACTATTTAAAAAATGCAATCACATGTATACACATGAATTCTATATATTATATAAAATCACAATTTAAAATTGTATTTGTTATCGTCGTTTGTTCCAACACTTTTTAAAAAAGAAATCTTCAAAAGAATCTTTACACAAACTTTATGGAACTAGAGATGGAAGAAAGAGAAAAAAGGCAGAAATAGTGTGTTCTTTTTGAAATTGTAGAGCATAAAAAAAAATTATTTTCTTATTTCTCCTGTGAGAGTTTATTTTATAATTTTGAAAGAAATAGTTATATCTCTTCCCTTATATTTATTAATATATTTATATATGCATATAATTTTATATATATATATATATATATATATATATATATATATATATATATATATATATATATATATATATATATTGTTAACATGAATTTAAATTGTTTCACATGGATGGTCAGATCCAATTTTCTTCACATCCAAATAAATTGGAGCGTATATATACTCTCCTCATGCATATCTCCTATCATTACAAAAGTTAGTTCTAGTATCAAAGTAATTAATTTAGAATGAAATATAAATAAAATTATATATATATATATATATATATATATATATATATATATATATATATATATAAGAAATTTGTAAAAACTTTGATTGCCCAAAAAATTAGTTTCAAACTTTCAGTCAAATCTAATTGGTAGGATTATAAGTATATACTTACAATCACAAATTAAAACAGAAACACAAACAAAAAAGATGAGAGATTTTTAATAAATAAACAAATAAATAAATACATAAACAAATAAGCCAATTAAAGGCAATTGGATGCATCCCCTTTGAAATTCCGACTTTGTTACTATAACTCGACAATTAAAATGAAAAAAACATGCGGACTAAGGTATTTTAAAATGGTTAAAGTAGATTTATTAATCATTTTAAGGTATGCACGACTCTCTTCATTTGTTATTTATCGTAAAAATTATCATATTAGAAATAAGGGAAAAATGTCAAATATGCCCCTAAACTATTCAAAAAGGTTTAGATATACCCTCCGTTTAAAGTTTGGTTCACTGATGTCATTGTCATCCAACTTTTGGTCCAAATATGCCCTTATGGACGGTAGTTGTGATGTTGGACATAGCCAACTCATTTTTCATTTCTTTAAATGACACATGGAATTGTCATGTCATTTTGACCTTACCACATAGCATTTATATGAAAATGGAAAGATATTCGGACTCATAAACACCTAATCCGATCCATAAATTAGCTCCTTTTAAATTCACTATCCACCCATTTTTAACAATTTTGTTTAATTTTTATTATTGCGGTATATACCGAAAATGAGTAATGATTTATAAAAAATAGAAAAAATATGAAAATTATAAAATTGACGCCAAAAATTCACAAATAAATATAGTAACCTTAAATCTAACATTTCAATTTATTTAAAAAATTTTATTTTTCGATAAATCTCGAAAATGAGTAATTGATTAATAAAAATTATGAAAAGTATGAATTTTTTTTATAAATTAACGCCAAAAGTTCACAAATAAATATAGTAACATTTCAATCTACAAGTTTTTTTAAAATTTATATTTTTTGGCCAATCCCGAAAATGAGTAATTTTTTAATAAAAAGGGAAAAATATGAAAACAAAATGAAAAATATACGTCAAAATTCACAAATAAATATAATAGACTTTAATTCAATAATTTCAACAAATTGTTTTCTTCATATTTTCTATTTTTACTTAATTTTTATATTTTTTCATATTTTTAATTTTTGGGATTTGTTGAAAAAATTAAAATTAAAAAATGTTGAATTTAAGGTTACGGAATTTATTTTTTAATTTTTGGCGTTAATTTTTTTTCCCATACTTTTCATTAATCAATTACTCATTTCGGGATTTATCAAAAAAAATAAAAAAAAGTTTTAAAAAAGTGTTTAAATTGAATTTAAGGTTACTATAATTATTTATGAATTTTTGGCGTTAATTTTATACTTTTTTCATATTTTCCTATTTTTTTAATTAATCAATTACTCATTTTCAAAATTTATTGAAAAAAATAAAAATTAAACAAAGTTGTTGAATATTGGTCGGATAATTTATTTAAAAGGGGGTTGATTTATGGGTCGGATTAGGTGTTTATGAGTCCGAATATCTTTCCATTTTCATATAAATGTTATGTGGTAAGGCCAAAATGACATGGCAATTCCATGTGGCATTTAAAGAAATGAAAAATGAGTTGGATGTGTCCAACATGGCAACTAACGTCCATAAGGGCATATTTGGACCAAAAGTTGGATGGCGAGGGCATCAGTGAACCAAACTTTAAACGGAAGGTATATCTAGACCTTTTTGAATAGTTTAGGGACATATTTGACCCTTTTTCCTAGAAATAAAGATTTTTAATCACGAATCATTGTTACTAAATATGATTTTTCACTTATTTTCGATCGAATTAACTCACTGAAAAAAATGCATGGTGAATCTCACTGAAATAGTGAGAAACTTCCTAATTTTTCTGTATGAAAATATTAGTATTTTCTCTTTGCCCACAAAAATATTTTTAAGTGAAAAATAATAGTTTTCTTAGTAGTGAATTAACTTGGATAATCAGTTTGGACAAAAATACCAAAATCAACTCGATAATTAACTAGAGTTTGAATTTCATAAACTATTCATTAAGTTTAAACCTTCACAATCTAAGTGAAACATGTTGGAGTTTCAAATTCCTCATGAACAACTCATGGACATGGAAGCTAAATATTATCAGCTCAAACTCCAAAGAACAACTAGTAAAGTTTACACTTTTAACGATTATATCTGAATCACCCATTGCAAGATTTATTTAGGGGTGATGCTCCCAACATGATTCTCTTTATGCTTATGACTCAAACTCAAAACTTTTGATTAAGGGTGAAACAATTTTATCGCTATCACTGTACCACAACCTATTTTGATAAACTTTTATGATTTAGAGTGTGTTTGGTACGAAGGAAAATATTTTCTGGAAAATGTTTTCCAATTTTCTCATGTTTGGTTGGGACAAAAGTTTTGGAAAATGTTTTCCAAATCAACTCATTTTTCTCAAAATTAAGGAAAATGACTTCCCTTCAAAAATTAAGGAAAACATTTTCCAAAGCTCTCATCCAATTTCAAATTACATTTTTTTGGGAAAACAAACATTAATTTTTTTAAAAAATATTTTCAATTTCAAAATTTTATTTTTTTACCCGATCTCTGACCACCCTCCCCCCTCCCCCAAAATTAATTTTGCTTTTTAAAAATATTTTCAACTCCAAATTTTTATTTTTAAGCTCCTACCTCTCCCCCACCCCCGGCCAGCCCCCTCACCCCCAACCCCCCAAAAAATTAATTTTATTTTTTAAAAATACTATCAACTTCAAATTTTTATTTTTCACTCTTACCCCGTCCCTCTGCCCCCTACTACCCCCCACCCCCTATCATCACCACCAAAAAAAATTATTTTTAAAAAATATTTTCAATTTCATAAATTATTTTTTATTCTAGTAAAAATAAAAGATATTCCTCAAAAATATTTTTCATTCATAAATCAAACACAAAATCATTTCCGGAAATTATTTTCTACTCACCACCAACCAAACATGAGAAAATAAGTCCAAAATCTACTTGTTTTCCAAAAAAACATTTTCTAGGAAAACATTTTCCATGGAAAACATTTTCCTTCATACCAAACACACCCTTAAATATGAATATTTTTTAAAGTTTTGAATTTCATGAAGGATTCATGTAGCTCATACATTTGATCAGTTTATTATATTTTAGGAATAACTCATGCGGTTTAAATTGATACATCTTCAGATTTCAACATAGTCTTCCTAGAGGCTTTTCATATTTTGACTACGAATATTTTTATGACAAATTTATTTTTGAATTAAAAAGTAGTTAAACACAATAATATTTTTAAACACCCAACTAAATATTAATCAGCGATGGCCCAAAAATATCAACAATAACAATATATTCGGTACAATTTCACAAGTAAGGTCAAGGTAAGGTCGAATGCACACAGACCTTATTAATATTTGGTGGAGATAGAAAAATTCTTTTCGAAAGACTCTTGATTTAAGTGTAGCAAATTCAAATATAAAAAAAAGACAATGAAGAAATCATAACAAAAATAACAAAGAAACAAAACAAAGTACAGTAGAATGGAGCCGAAAATAATAACGAAACAATGTGATGATTAAAACACAATAAACAGTGTTAATTATTAAAAATAATAATGAATGAATTAAAAAGTAGTTAAACAATATATAATTTTTAAACACCCAACTAAATCTTAATCAACGATGGTCCAAAAATATCAACAATAACAACATATTCGGTACAATTTCACAAGTAGGGTCAAGGTAAGGTCGGATGCACACAGACTTTATTACTATCTTGTGAAAATAGAAAGATTCTTTTCAAAAGACTCTCGATTTAAGTGTAGCAAATTCAAGTATAAATAAAGACAATAAAAAGCATAACAAGAATAACAAAGAAAAGACAAAATTCAGTAGAATGGAGCCGAAAATAATAACGAAACAATGTGATGATCAAAGCACAATAAACAACGTATTAAAAAAAAAAAGTACGAAATAATACGACGTTATTTGTTAAAAGTGAATTACATTTTGTCTTCTATATTTAGCATCCATCAATTTGTCATGCTTATTGTGTAGCCTACATTTTACCCTTTGATGGTCGGTTTTTCGCTTAATTTATTGACAAAATTTGTTAATTTTAATTTTATTGTTATGATTATTATTTTATATTATATATAGGGAATAAATATTTCAACTTTGTCATCTAAAGTTGAAAATAATTATAAAAGTGGATCACATATTTTTTATCATCACAAAAATAAATCACATGTCCACTTTAATATAATGGAAGTTAAAAAATAATTTTAATTTTTTTAAAAAATCATATAGAGACATATATGATCCTTTTCACACATAATTTTTTGCCTTCTTTGGTTATTATTATTTGACATTTTTATTCTTATTTTATTTATTTACTTCATTCTTTAGTATAAAAATATGAGGAAAAAAAATTTGAATATAAAAAAGAGAAAAAGTAAAAAATTAAACTTTAATTATTTTATTGATATATTGTAATTTTCTTTTTATTTTATCTGTAGAAAAATTTGTGGTATATATGATTATTACAAAAAAAAAAAAAAATGGTGAAAAACTTGGTCAATGAGCATCAAAATAATAGGTTCAAATTTGCCTTGCATCAAAAAGCCTAAAAAAAGGGGAAAAGGTGTGAGAATATCAAATATAACCTTATAAAAATATTTACAAATAAATTGAAAAATGATTTTTCACTTTTTCAATAGGTAAAATGATATGTATGAATCGTTTGTGTAACAGTAAAGATATATGTATGTTATTTTTAAATAATAAAATTGAAAAATATATTAGAGCCTTTTCCTTTAAATATATATAACTTAAATTCAAAACATTTAACAACCCCTAAGGTTCATATCCTTTTGTCCTCGCAAAAGTGTGCCTAATCTCGGAATCTCCTAGAATTCGAAGTTCGAAGTTAAAAGGTTAAAGAAATTGTCAAAAATTTTAAAAGGGCACATCAATTTTTTTTTTTAATCAAAAAGCAAAAACGTTTCGAATGGAACGATTTTATTCTGACAAAATTAACATCGTTACTCAATTAAAAAATATAAAAATCGCTGCCCTAGCAGCGATTTCGTCCAATTCTTTTTTCTTTTTTCATTAGAAGCGTTGCTGTGACAGCGATAATGGTTGAAAATTTTTGGGAAAATAAATGAATCTTTCAATCTACCCCAAAGTGAAGAGTGTACTAATTCTCTCAATTGCCTTTCACTTTTAAAGAAGAAATTATTGATTTTTTTAAAAAAAATATTGTTGTTTTCTTCGAGGCAACAATATGTTTAATTTTTTTTTTAAAAAAATTATGTTATCGCTGCTTTGCAAGCGATTTAACAAAAAGAAATCAACTTTTTAAACAAAATCGCTGCTACGGTAGCAATTTCAATTTCAATTTTTTTTAAAAAAAAAAAACGCTACATAAGCAACGATTTTCTTGTAACGGCGTCAATTTGGTCAGAAGGGAATCGCTCCGTCAGAAGCGATTATACCCTTTTGTTTAAAAATAAAATTGATATGCCCTTTTAGAATTTTTGACAATTTCTTTTACCCTTTTGACTCCTAACTCCCATTCTCCTAACTAGTGCATCAATGATGAAGTTATACAAATAATATTATTTCCTCTGTCTTATAAAAAAAAGGACATAATTCTATATCTAGTAGTAATTAAATTTTAAACTTTTTATTTTTATAGCCACAAAAATATCTACAACTTATTTTGATCATAAATTGTTCAATTGTTTCTTTTATTCTTTATAGAATGTGATGCATCAAATCAGGACGGAGCATACTGTTGGAGAGTTCATTCAAAAATCTCATTCGATAGAAAATATGAATACTAATTATACATATTAAAGATGTTAAACCCTCATTTATTAAATCGTATGTTTAGTTCTTCAAATTTTAAACTCTTTCCGCTGATACATCAAATTTGTATAAATTGTAACAAAAAGAAGTGGTATATAGTAGAAATTCAATACACTAACTAATTTCAATAAAGTGTCACTTTCAAATAATACTATAAGCTCACAAGTGCCATTTTTTGTATAATATAAAAAAGTAACTACTGTATATTTACCTATGGTCTAATAATGAATAATACTCTCCGGCCTAGCTATATTTTGATATTAGACTCTGTCAACTATTTTCAAAAATTGTAAGTGCACAAAAATAAAGTATGAATTGACATACATAAAATAGTGAAGGAAGGGGGATTAATTTGAATGTTGTGTCACCTCAAAGATATATGATGCACGTTTTGCCTCTCGTGCCAAATTATTTTAGATATTTTCATTATTTGTATTTTATTGGTGAAAATTACAGGTGTTGAGTTGGATTGAATTTAAGCGGATTATAATATAGAATTGAGTTAATAGCTGAGTGAGTCGTATATTGACTTGTTCGAAAGTTACTTGGGAAGAAATAGATTAAAATACAGGTCATAATTGCATTTCTACGATTTTAGTTAAGTTTTAATTGTTCGTTTTGTCAATTTTTAGTACCTAATGTTTTTTTTTTTAATTTCTTTTTATAACTTTATACAACATATTAAGTGGGGAAAAAAGGTCTTTTTGATGATGAGTTGAACTAATAAAGGAATAAGTCAATAATCCGTTAAATTTAAACATGTTGAATTTGATGTTTTTCCATCCATAATGGAAACATAACGGGTGGTATTATTGTTAGAACCAATAGATCTATTAAAAAGTGTGATAAAATCGATATAAGATTATTTTTTTAAAAAAAAATAATCAAAATTTGTGAGTCTATTAGGGCATCTTCAATTCAAAACTTTATTTCTCTCTCTCTGAAAATAGAGTTTTTATTTTTTCAGACAAATAATTTCATCCCTATTGTCTTACTCTCTAAAAAAAGAATTTTATTTTCATATTATATTATTATTTCTATTTCATTTTTTATGTCATAAATAACTCCTTTTTTTTTCTTTTTTTTTTCAAATAATCATCCTATAATAATTTTCATGTAATATAAATTTTAATTTTTGAAATTTTTTATTTAATATTCAATTATATTTTGTTCTAAATTTCTAAAGAACAATTACGAATAATTGAAAAAAGAAATCAACAAGCACAATCGCAATCACAATCACAACATCTCTAAATCATATTAAATTTAATTAAATATCTAATATATATATATTTCTTTTTAAATTTAATATAACATTTTAAAAAATATTTTATTTTATATATACTACTTTCATCTTGAATTAATAATATTTTATATATTTTTTAAATTTTCGTCAATTTGTGATACAATTTGATGTTATATTAATTTCCACTATTAAGAATGCACAAAATTTAAATGATAAGATAAAAATTTGAACTAAAAAATATAATGCATAACATAATAATTTAAATACAAGATAACAATAGATAGAATGCATAACATAATAATTTTAAAAATCACAACAATAATTTAGTAATCTAGTAAATCATTTCTAAATTTAACGATATTCGAAAAAGGAATTAGTGTATGATTTGAAGAAGTTGTGCTTGTGCTTGTTGATTTCTTTTTTCAATTATTCGTAGTTGTTCTTTAGAAATTTATAATAATATATAATTTAATATTAAATAAAAATTTTCAAAAAAATAAATTTTATATTACATGAAATTATATAGGATGATTATTGATTAAAAAAAGATTTATATTATGGAATAAAAAAACAAAAAGGAAATAGAAGAATAATAATATAATACTGAGGAGAGAGAAAAATATATAATTGAATTGGAGTTGGTTGTCTGAAAAAATAGAGAACCCTATATTTGCAGATTAAAATAGAGGGTAGGGTAGGAGATGCCCGTAGAATAGAGTGTAGAGAGGAAATTCTCTATTTTACCTTCCAAATATAGAAAATAGAGAGTAAAATAGAGTAGAATTGGAGATAATTCGATTTTTTTTATATGTTTACATCCCTACTCTGTCGAAATAGGGCAAAACGTCGCGGCAACTCGAAAATAAATTAATTGATTTAATTTTAACAAAATTTAAAAAATAAACGAGTTTTAAAAGAGGAGTCGCCACCTAATTTTTAGGAAAACTAGGAAACCAATTATGATCTACGAAACCAATTCGATTCTAGGTAAGGGGTTTAAATTATTCCGAAGGGAAGGGGTTAGGCACCCTTCGGAATCCACAATTGTGGTTCCCGACTGAATTCATTTTTTCTTTTTTTTCAAATTGAGGAAGAATAAAATAATATACAAATAATAAACATACAATATACACAATAAAATAATAATCATCGGCCTCAGGTTTGCCTAACGTCAATATTTACAAAATAACGAAATAAAAATATAATTCGAACTTTTTCGAATAATTTCAAGTAAAAGCACCTCGATGTACCTGTAAAGACACTTAGTAAAAGAGTTAATGCCAAATAAATATAACTAAAATGAATAACTCAAATAATAACTTAAGAATAAAAATCTGTCTTATTGACATGGGAGGCCTTGGAAATCGACGTTAATTTCTTCATCGGCCATTTAACAAGTAAACATATAAACTTGAATTAAAATTCCGTCTTTTAAAATGGAAAGGCCTCTAAACCCGACGGATAGATTTTTCATTGGCCCTTTAACAAATATATTTAATATAACCTGAACATCAACAAAACAAAACAAACTTATTCCAAGAGAATAGGGAAAACAACAACCAAACTAAAACAACATAATAATGAAATGGAAATAACAATAACGTAATATATGAAAATTAAAAATAACATTAAAATAGAATAATAACAAAACCCTGAAAATCTAAGATAGCAAATAGTTGATTAACAATTTTAAAATAATAATAATAATAAATGAACAAACATCAAACCGTAAAATAATACTAATATTAAAACTACAATAAACACAAATACTAATTGACTTTTAGAACTACATTAAACTAAAAAAAAAAAAAAAAAACAAACTATATATAATAAACAGAAAACATAAAAGAACTGGGAATTAAATAAAACAAGGCTAAGAAAAAAAATTTACCTGGTTCTGGGCGGCGAACCGGAACTACGAGTTTGAAGGCAACAACTCCACCTCCTCAACTCGAAAAACCACAAAAACACTTTAAAAATTTTGAACTATGGGAACCAAGAATTCTCAAAAATTTATGAGTATTCTTTTGTTTTCCCTTCCAAATCCTCCTCTAAAAATAGTGAATGAAGTGGGCTTATATAGAAACCCAAAAATCCTCAAAAAGGATGAAATGCCGATGTGGGACTTATTGCAAAATTGAAAATTGTTTGAGAGACAATGTGGGAAAGACAATTTTTTTTGTATTTGACTCAAAATGTATGAATTTTAAAATCATTGGATCAAAATTTGCTATTAAATAAATAAAGCTTCAAAATCACGAATTTTAAAAATGTTAGGCCAAAATTGGGTGTCAACAGCTGTCCCTTTCGTTGTGTATGATTGATGAAAGAAATCGTGGACAACGAAAATTGACAAACCCAATTTTGCCGAACACATGACCTTTGTAAAGAAGTGCGGTTGCATGTGGTGGAAGTCAATCCCAGACCTGTCTCCAAAAGGTTCCATGATGTGTTGCGTCCTTGTTGAAGTGGTTTGCACCTGTTTTTTTTTTTTTAGAAATTCATCCTTTCGAATGCTCTTGACAAAGACTGAGATAAAACTCGTCAGCTTAAAAATGCAATTTAAATGGGAGACAGTGTTTTTCACCGTGTGGACACTTAATTTCTCTCCTTGACATTTAACGTCAGTTGACGTTGAGGGTTAAATATTCCTTTGAGATGCACAATTCTTTTTCTGGCAGTGCATGATTGCTTGCAGGGCATGAATATCTTCCCGTTGCGATTTTGCGAGGGATGTCTTCTCGCAAACTTTTGCGATGAATTGAATCTTCTCGCGATGCATAAAATTTCGCGAGTGATGAAATCTTCTCGCGATGCAGGAATATTGACTCGCAATGCATGAATATTAACTCTCGATGCATGAATATTGACATGATGAATTAGGATGAAATCTTCTCGCGATGCATGAATTTTCTGCGAGGTATGGAATCTTCTCGCGATGCAGGAATATTGATGCATGAATATTGACTCGCAATGCATGAATTAACTAGTGATGCATGAATTCCGCAAGGTATGAAATCTTCTTGCGATGCATACATTTCTGCGAGGTATGAAATCTTCTCGCGATGCATGAATTTTGACTCGCAATGCATGAATATTAACTCTCGATGCATGAATATTGACTCGCGATGCATGAATATTGACTCTCGATGCATGAATTTTTTGCGAGGTATGAAATCTTCTCGCGATGCATGAATTTTCTACGAGGTATGGAATCTTCTCGCGATGCAGGAATTTTCTGCGAGGTATGAAATCTTCTCGCGATGCAGGAATATTGACTCGCAATGCATGAATATTAACTCTCGATGCATGAATATTGACTCGCGATGCATGAATATTAACTCTCGATGCATTAATATTGACTCGCGATGCATGAATATTGACTCGCAATGCATGAATATTGACTCTCGATGCATGAATATTGACTCGCGATGCATGAATATGGACTCTCGATGCATGATTTTCGATGCATGATTTTCAACGAGGCCTTGATGGCTCAATAATGTTCCAACTGTAACGAGGTGGATGGCTCGATAATGTTCCTGTTTTGACTTGTTAAAGAAGTCCAGCTTCAAATGAATTTTTGAGACCCTCTCAAAAATTTTGTCCCAGTTTCCATTATGAAGAGAAATGGAAATCTTACTGGGTATATGACCGAGCCGTTGTGGCGCCTACGTATCCCATTGGAGCAGGAATCAGGTCAAACGTAGTTCCCCTCTTGTGGATGATGAGTGCTGCAAAGAATCTGAAAGATTATCAGTAGAAAATGCACAAAATATGAACATGATGGAATATACAAATGGTATCCTTTGCTATGTTCAACACGTAAAACAAGACATATCACATTTTGGAATGGACAATCCAATGAAGTAAAATAGGCGTCTCACATATATAAGATTAACTTAACAACACCTTTTATAATGAACAACTCAAAAGACTATTTTTTAATCTCTCTTTTTTTTTTTCAAAAATAAAAATGCGATGAGATAGTCAAATCTTCACCACGATTGGTACCAACAGTTAAGATTGCAGGTAAATCTTCTTTTTTTTTTCTTTTTTTTTTAAGATTGAATTAAGGTAATTCCTATAGCTTCAAGTGGTACCTCAAATATACTTAAGGATCAACAAGATCCGTTCATCTTGTTTCAAACAAAGGTTTGAATTGTATCAATCCTCATGTTTCAAGTGCCCTCACGACAAAGGTTAGTCCTATTTCACACATATTTGAAACATTTGATTATAGGACATTTTTCAAAGTGAACTCACACTCACAAGAATGTTCAATGTACACAACTGTGATACCATATGTTTGACCCTTATGTAAATCTCCACTAATGTGAGAACATTTGGAATGAGATCATGTAGGGCTTCTAATTGGCTTGTAACGTAGGCTTAGGGATGGGTAGGATATTTATTTGAGATAAAAGTGACTGAATTCCGCCTTGAGTGTCACAAAGAATTTGTGCTCTTAATGATTGGTACGCCTTTGGCGTTAGATCCTCTTCATTGTTCTCCCACCTTTCATCTTCTTTTGAATTTTCATTTTTAACTTTTTTTTTTTCATTTCTCATTTTTGAGCTTTTTTCTTTTTCTTTTTCTTTTTTTCTTTTGAGTCCTTATTCGTTGAAACTTTTCTTTTATTCACTTCTTCATTATAATAATTTTCCCTTTTGTTGGAGTATTTTCCTTCCAACCCTTCACTGATCCTGTAAAGGAATTTTTATTTTTGCCTTTCTTTATTTTTTTCACTTTTTTTTTTCTCTAGAGTCTTTGCTTCCTTGATTTTGAGAGACTCAATGTCTTTGCTTTTGAAAATTTCAAACATGGATCTCCTCTTATAATTCACACATTCTTTGTGCACTCAAGAAGGTTGGGCCAAGAGAGGATAGTGCTCGTAAGCACTCAAAAGGGTAGTGGTTAAGATTTGGTTGTCCAAATGAAGGTTTCAGGCTCAAACTGGGAAAACTAGGGATTAATGTAATTTGGTAGGCTTTGAAAGGCACAATCGAGTGAAAAAAAGGCCTACAATCCTTTCTCAAACCAAACATTACTCATGATTTCGCCTCGAAAAACATTCAGGTCAAGTTCTAGATCAACAGTGTAACACAGTTGAACTTCGATCAAAATCTCACCACACAATGCACATGAAACATAAGGTTAATTTTATTCTTATCTTGATTGAATGCAAGAGAATTTTCAAGCATCACAAAAGTACAGATAAGAGGTACCACGAGAATCTGTAGTTTACCGCGAAGTCAGTCTTTTCCATCATATCGAATATATTTACATGCTCTTAACCATATGGGTCCCGACCGAGTTGAAGACATGACTCTAACAGTATGTACAAACAAATTTTTTTTTTTTTGAAAAATGATTACCGAACCCGAGAAGGTTGCCTACGTATCTCATTAACATGAGAATCAGGTACGCGTAGTTCGTACAGATATGACTTGAAAAATATGCACAAACTATTTTTTTTTTACCTTTTACTTTCTTTTTTTTTTTTTTTTGGAAAAGATAATACCGAACCCAAGAAGGGTTGCCTACGTATCTCACCGAAATGAGAATCAGGTACGCGTAGTTCGACCGGATATAATTTCAAAAATATGCACAAACTATTTTTTTTTAATTTTTTTTTTTTTGGAAAAAGATTATACCGAACCCAAGAAGGGTTGCCTACGTATCTCACCGAAATGAGAATCAGGTACGCGTAGTTCGACCGGATATAATTTCAAAAATATGCACAAACAAATTTTTTTTTTAATTTTTTTTTTTTCGGAAAAAGATTATACCGAACCCAAGAAGGGTTGCCTACGTATCTCACCGAAATGAGAATCAGGTACGCGTAGTTCGACAGATAAGGCATATAATAATTTAAAGATTTAGACAACTCAAAGAAATTCCTATGTCTAGCGCCACTAAAATTTGTAGTCATGAAGGTTTTTTTTTTTTTTTAGCCTCTTAATCGTCAATATTTATACTGCCTGTAGAATGTACCTACGAATTTTGTACAGTAATGATTTGTTGTACTCTTTTCGGATGTTTTCTTGGATTTTTGTCTCCTTCCAATTTTCACGAGATCCAGACATTGTTATGACCATCCCCGACTAATGTCGGGGACGGTATCCCTACAAAAATATGAAAAATATGTGAGAGCAAGACCATCATGCAAAATAATAATAAAATAAGTGGGTGTCATCTTATAATTAAATACTCCCCTGATTTATCGTTTTCACTTGATATTAACGTTTTGTGAAATACAAGGATTTGAATTGCTCTAATCCTCTTGTCTCTTGCGATTTCGAACAAATAATGATTTCTGAATTCAAACATAAATAAATTTTTCGCTGTGAAGAACAACTCAATGTAAAAGTGTTAGTTCCTGTACATAATGGATAATACAAAATATTACACAAAAAATGAATTAAACACATAAACACTGTTTTAATTAAAGACAAACTGAAACATATCACATAGCATACAAACAATTATTGCGCGTCCTATACAAATATGTGACCCTTTTATGCCTAGGGTAGGCCTATCGATTCGAAGGATGTATACGTTATTTGAAATGTTTCATTGCCCCAAAGCTCAAATTTATACAAATTTCATGAATAAAACTTAATGGAAATACATAATAGGGGAAATGTATACAAAATAATCAGTCCCACGCAGAGGCACGACCCTAAATTATGTCTCCACGAAAAATCCTTCTTCTTTCTTGGCTTTTTGTAATCTTCGGATGTCAACATCTTCGACTAGGCTAGTAGCTTGTGAAGCTCTTTCTTTGACTTATATAAACTATAATCTAACCCTTACCCTATGAGACAATGATTTTCTCAAACAACGTATACATCCTTCAAATTTAAACACATAAGTGTGAACGTCCATTTAGGCCGTGGGCGTTTTGGACTCAAGGTGGTCTTCTAATGGGCACAACATGCCTCGGGTGTTGGTCATCTTAGGCTGATGCTTAAATTCGGATTTGGTTTAGCTCTATCATAGTTGACTAAGAGTGGCTTTTGAAAGACCGGGAACCCAAGCGGACAACTTAGGCTGGAATTCACGACAACCATTGGACGCATAACGAACCAATAAATTGCCGATCATTCCGAAAAAGGATTGAGTATTTTAAAGTTCGGTTGCGGTTCCGCAAACCATCCTTTAATATACTATGCATACATATTGGAAGATGCCATGGATGCAATAAAAAAATATATACACAATAAAATAAATAATGAATAAATACAATAAACAAATAATCAACGAATATAAAAATACAAGGTATAACATAATAACAAAACAAAAATTTCCTCAATTTGAAAAATTAAATTCATATTGGTTAAAACCTCTAAACTCCCCAGCGGAGTCGCCATTCTGTTTACATCCCTACTCTGTCGAAATAGGGCAAAACGTCGCGGCAACTCGAAAATAAATTAATTGATTTAATTTTAACAAAATTTAAAAAATAAACGAGTTTTAAAAGAGGAGTCGCCACCTAATTTTTAGTAAAACTAGGAAACCAATTATGATCTACGAAACCAATTCGATTCTAGGTAAGGGGTTTAAATTATTCCGAAGGGAAGGGGTTAGGCACCCTTCGGAATCCACAATTGTGGTTCCCGACTGAATTCATTTTTTCTTTTTTTCAAATTGAGGAAGAATAAAATAATATACAAATAATAAACATACAATATACACAATAAAATAATAATCATCGGCCTCATGTTTGCCTAACGTCAATATTTACAAAATAACGAAATAAAAATATAATTCGAACTTTTTCGAATAATTTCAAGTAAAAGCACCTCGATGTACCTGTAAAGACACTTAGTAAAAGAGTTAATGCCAAATAAATATAACTAAAATGAATAACTCAAATAATAACTTAAGAATAAAAATCTGTCTTATTGACATGGGAGGCCTTGGAAATCGACGTTAATTTCTTCATCGGCCATTTAACAAGTAAACATATAAACTTGAATTAAAATTCCGTCTTTTAAAATGGAAAGGCCTCTAAACCCGACGGATAGATTTTTCATTGGCCCTTTAACAAATATATTTAATATAACCTGAACATCAACAAAACATAACAAACTTATTCCAAGAGAATAGGGAAAACAACAACCAAACTAAAACAACATAATAATGAAATGGAAATAACAATAACGTAATATATGAAAATTAAAAATAACATTAAAATAGAATAATAACAAAACCCTGAAAATCTAAGATAGCAAATAGTTGATTAACAATTTTAAAATAATAATAATAATAAATGAACAAACATCAAACCGTAAAATAATACTAATATTAAAACTACAATAAACACAAATATTAATTGACTTTTAGAACTACATTAAACTAAAAAAAAAAAAAAAAAACAAACTATATATAATAAACAGAAAACATAAAAGAACTGGGAATTAAATAAAACAAGGCTAAGAAAAAAAATTTACCTGGTTCTGGGCGGCGAACCGGAACTACGAGTTTGAAGGCAACGACTCCACCTCCTCAACTCGAAAAACCACAAAAACACTTTAAAAATTTTGAACTATGGGAACCAAGAATTTTCAAAAATTTATGAGTATTCTTTTGTTTTCCCTTCCAAATCCTCCTCTAAAAATAGTGAATGAAGTGGTCTTATATAGAAACCCAAAAATCCTCAAAAAGGATGAAATGCCGATGTGGGACTTATTGCAAAATTGAAAATTGTTTGAGAGACAATGTGGGAAAGACAATTTTTTTTGTTTTTTTTTTTTTTGTATTTGACTCAAAATGTATGAATTTTAAAATCATTGGATCAAAATTTGCTATTAAATAAATAAAGCTTCAAAATCACGAATTTTAAAAATGTTAGGCCAAAATTGGGTGTCAACATTATATAAAGAGCATTTTCATTTAATGATCCTTACTTAGCCTAAATCCTAATTAATTAAATTTAAAATAAGTATCGTACATTGAATGTAGGGCAACTTTCACATATATCAAACAAAAAATTCATATTTGTATGCTATAGCAAAGTTTGCATAATTGCACTCCATAGTAAACATAAAACTGTATAATTCGCTATACATATACAATTGTATAATTCGCTGGCCTAAATTGTATAATTCGCTGACCTAAATTGTATAATTCGCTAGCCTATTTCGCTGCAATTATATAATTTGCTTTGCATACAGTTGAATCGAATTAAAATATATGTATATTGCATAATTATAAGTGTATAGCAAGAAGATATATGTTTTTCTCGCTTTATACGAAAACAGAAACACAATATATACACTTCTGTTGTATAAAGCTAGAGAAAATTGTATTTCACTGCAATTGTATAATTCGCAATTGTATAATTTGTTGGCCTTTTTCTCTGCAATATTTGAAGTAAAAGGTTTATAAATTGTATAATTAAGTGTATAACACGAAGATATACATTTTTGCATGTGTATATACAATTTTCTCTCGCTTTATACAAAACAGAAACAGAATTATACACTTCTGTGTATAAAGCGAGAAAGGCGAGCGAGAATGGAGAGTGGCGAGCGAGATTTTTGGGAGAGAGACGCTGGCAAATTTAAGCTAATGTTTGCTATGGAGCACAATTAAATCAAACCCTAGTTATTCCATTTATTTTAGATTATTAGTTTGTTACTATATACAATTTTCCCTTGAATGTAAGCAAAAAGAACCTTTGAATAAAAGATAAAATAAATTAGGAAAAATTAATTCACACCAGATGTTTACACCAAGTTAATGCAAAATATATTATTATGTTGTTTAATGAAGTAAAATGAAGTATAAATTTGAACACATTACATACATGTATTGACCTGATGTAAACACCCGATATTAATAAGTTTTACCTAATAAACTATGTATGTGATTTATAAACCTTTGCATGTCTATGTCATAATTTTGTTGAATTAATTTAACATTATTATTTTAGTATTACAAATGTGAGTTGATTGATGTACTTTTGTTCTTCCCATTCCTTGATTAGACATTTTAGGTCTCACAGTTTCTCAATTATTATTGAGTCTATATTTGTCCCCATCATATGGCAAAGCCCAAAATAGCAACTCATTGAACTTAATTAGAAATCCTACAACTTTTTTTTTTTTTTTTAAAAGTCAATGCTAGAGATATAATGACTATGATTGCAAATACCACTAACCTAACTGCAATCTTATATAGGGATTATAATTCTACGTGATAATATAGTAGTAATAATATTATTTGACTTAGTCAAACATTTATAGTCTTCTATAAACATAAAATAAAATGCAATAAAGTAATAAGAAAGAGTTTACGTCTATTATTTTATATTATTGGTATATTAATTTGTAAATCATTAATAGAGTATATTATAAATATGGTAATAATCATATAGAGTATATTTTGATTCTTTCAAGTTCGTATTTCTTACGTGTTTACCAGAAGTAATAGAAGTGTTTGATCTTAATAAAATTTGTAAGGTTAAAACATATAACCTATTTTATTTGTACTTACTTTTTTTAGGTTCATTTATTATATATATCAATAAAAAGGTCATTCAAAATAAATATCTGAATAATTTAATATTCACTTAAAAATACATTAAAACACAACTTAATATATATATATATATATATATATATATATATATATATATATATATATATATATATATATATATATATATATATATATATATATATATATATATATATATATATATATATATATATATATTAACTCATGCTCAAATTCCTACTAAATAATCTAATGTGAATAGAGTTAGGACAAATTAGAGAGATAGAGTCGGTGCTTTTAAAAAAAACAAAAAAAGAGAGAACACAAAATGGATATCCAATTTCTAGAAGCCAATTAATTTGGGCTAAAGTGATATATTATTGGGGGAAAAATATATAAATGCATGCATGTTTATTGCATTGAGGTACCTAAAAGCCAATTAATTTGGGCTAAAGTGATATATTATTGGGGAAAAAATATATAAATGCATGCATGTTTATTGCATTGAGGTACCTAAATTAAGTTATTATTTGATAGCTGATTAAAATTATATAATTATTGATTATATAATTATTAGTTATGTAGGCGTATGATATATGATTTTTTACCCTGTATAAGATATATAAAAATATTCTTTATTAATTTATACATGTATTAATTATGTGAATATTTGAATTACAAATCAAATATCGTATTGATCGATACATGTTTAACTTTACTTCGTATAACTTATACAAAAATTAATGCAAGTTGCCAAACAACTCCTAAGTGACCTATGTGCATATATCATCCACATTTCTAGATAAAATAAAATAAAATGAATAAAATTAGCTAACAATTTTTTTGGAAAATATAAAAAATGTGGGTCACGGACAAATAATAATTATTATGATAATGAGAGATAGTATATCATAGAAAAGAACTTCTCGAAGCCCATATATAGTGAGTTCGACATGTGTTTTTGACCATACGAGCTACCAACTGTACAAACTTCACTAACTTCGTTAACATAAATAGCAAAAATTACGTAATAAAGTAAATTTATATTATTTAATTACTCATTATAGTTATAATTTGTTATAATTATTACTTGCGATTAACATTATATTTTAATTACGTGGGCTGACTGCGAGTTTGTATAATTAGTTATGTTTGCATATGTATAATTCGCCTAAATTTACAAATACATATGTATAATATATAATTATTTAATCTATATACATATACAATTCACCTCTCTCCCACTCTCTGCCCTCTCTCGCTCGCCTCTCCTTCCTCTTCCAGTCTCGCTCACTTCTCTCCTACCTCTCCCAGTTTCGTAGCCTCTCTCCTCCCTCTCCCACTCTTGTTTACCATATATACAAATATAAATGTATAATATATAATTATTTAACCGATATACATATACAAATTCACCTCCCACTCTTTTCCCCCTTTCCTCTCTATTCCAATCTCGCTCGCCTTTCTCCTCCATATAATATGTAGCTACGAATTATAATTATCATATTATAACTATGAAGAATAATTAGACTATTTTTAAATGGTTATATGTGAGATTTCCATTTCTAATACTTTTAACGAAGAGTAGATTAATCTCATTAATTTATATACGGTAGATATTTTTTATGTGTGCATGTAAATAATTTTTTTTTGCTTAATATAATACATAGGAAGACCGATACTATACATAATAATAGAAAAAAACATTTCACGATAAGGAGCAAAGCACAAAAATAGATCATGAAACTATCAATTAATACCCGGAGGCGAAGTTATAGTGTTTAACTATAAATTCGATCAAACTCAATATTTTTAATTTCAATTTTATACTTTTTATAAAAATAATTAAAATTTAAAATTTATAAAATTGCCGTCTTTGATTCTTAACTAACTTTTTTTAGCTAATAAAAAGCACTAGATACATAAACCCTAACTTAAGAAGCTAGATACATGAACCCTGTGGATGTGGATTTGGTCTTAGCCAATTTTGCTGATCAATTGCAGTCCACAAACTTGTATATATGCACGTTCTAGTGGCTAATACTATGCATATGGACTCTTATTGCAACAGTCCACATCATGTCCCAACTCATCATAATATTGTTTAATTTTTCTCTTTTATCAGGATACATTAATTTTTAGCAGTAATAAATATACGTTAATAAAAAAAAAAAATTAACAATGTTAGTTGATTGTCACGGAATTTATTATTGCTATAAGTTCTACAGATATTTATAAAGTAATATTAAATTACCAATAAAATAGATATTTAATCAATAACAATTAAACTATTACGATTAATTAATTATAGTAAAACATCACTTCTTGGGTAGTGAGTTGCTAATCCAATTTCGTCAAACTTTTTGGTGAAAGTTAGATGTTATTACCCCTTAATTCATTCAGTCCTAAATATATAAATTTCGTGTGACACATGTTTTGTTTGTATATGGTTCGGTTAACCAATTTTGATAGTTCAAATCGAACCACATTAATTTATTTATAATTAAAATGTGGATAGTTACTCAATTAGTTGAAGCCGCAAAACAAAATAGTAAATAATGCATTTCAAATGTTGTCAAACTAAAATTTATTTGATTTTGTATTTTGACTTTGCAGAACTGAAAATAGATAAACATTACTTTCTGATAGTGATTTTTTTTTTCCTTGTGAAATTTTTTCAATTAATTAAACTTTTTTTTGTTTTCCTTGTGAAACTTTTCCTATTGAAAAAATTTCATTTTGTCTTCATTAACACCGTCATTCTGGCAATTGTGATGGGAAGTTTTTTAGAGAATGTTTTTCAAATTTATCATGTTTGATTGACTTAAATACTTTGGAAATGTTTTTCAAATTACTTATTTTTCTCAAGTTTAAGGAAAATGACTTATCTCTAAAAAAAAATGTTTAATGAAAATGACTTATTTCTAAAAAAAAAATGAAAATATTTTTGAAAGCTCTTTTTCAACCGAACACCTTAACTTTTCATCCTAATTGTAAGTCTCGGATATCGATTTTTAATACTAATCCTGAATTTGACTTTTGATTCTCAATTCAGGACCCAACTTTCGACCTCAATTCGAAACTCAATACTCAGATCAGATCGGAGTTAGATCCCGATGTGGATGCGAGTTACATGTCAGAATTCAAGGTTGGATCCTGATCGAGTTGGTTGTTGGGTCCAAAGTTAGGTGTTAGAATGGAGTTTCGTGTCCAGTTTCAGAGTCAAATTTTAAGTTGAAAGTTGAAATCGGGTCCCAAATCAAGTGTTGGGTTCCAAATTCAAGCTGGGATCAATGTAGAGGTAGGGTGTTGGGGTTGAATCCTGATTGAGTCGGTTTTTGGGTCCCGAGTTAGGTTTTAGAATGGAGTTCCGTGTCCACTTTCAGAGTCAAATTTTGAGTTGAAAGTTGAAATCGAGTCCCAAATCAAGTGTCGGGTTCAAAATTCATGTCGGGATCGGATGTAGAGCTAGGTGTCAGGGTCGTATCTCGATTCAGGTGTACATGTCAAGTGTCTGGTGCTGGATTCGGATCCTAATTCAGAAGTAAGGTGTCGGGATCAAATTCAAGTTCAGAAGTCGAGTCTCATCGTCGCATCTAGATTGGAAGTTAGGCCCAGGTCAGAGTCGAGTATTAAGGTCGGATCTTGGCACCAAATGATTGAGTCTCGTATTTGAGGGTTGAGGTCGGATTCAGAGTCGAGTGACAACGTTGGGTTCTGGATTAGTCACGGGGGGGGGGTGTTCATATCGGGGTCAGATTCACGTCTAGTTCAATATTTTGCCTTAGGTTAGGAGTTGTAGTCAAATCTTGGGTTGGTTGTCGCGGTTTCCAGGTCAATTATTGAAGTTGTGTCCAAGTTCGACGTTGGGATTGGAGTTAGGTCCAATTAAATGTAAGATTCCACTCATCAACCAAACATCAAAAAGTAAGTTAAAATCAACTTGTTTTTCACGGAAACATTTTTCTATCAAAAAAATTTCCTTCATATGAAACACACTAGCCTAGAAAAGGACTTTACTTAATGAAACTTGTACAAAAGTTAATTTCTCCATTTCAATTTAATTGATAATATTTGATCGGACACAATTTCTATTAAACAATATTGGCTATAAATAATAATGTGAATACATATAGTTGTATCAAGGATAAAAAGAAATTCAATTATTATAAATTGAAAAATGTAACATGTTATTTTTTACTTTTTCGCTACTCGAGATAGGAATCCTAAGTAATATCTTATTGGGAGTCTTATATTTTGTTCATAAATTTTGTATCAAATATTTGAAATAGTAGCTGCAATTAATTATTTCAAATAAGTGATTTTTTAATGTAGTCAATTATTTCAACTTTAAACTTGGAAGTATAAATTTTGAAGTTCCAAAAATAGGTTTTGAGATTATTATTTTTATAAAAAAAGTTCACTCTCAAAAGTTTAATTTTGTTTTATGTCCAAATTAACACACATCCTTTAACTTCTAAATACCTTTGCTTTACTCAATATCAAGTTCTATTATTTTTTTGGTTCAAATATCAATTAATTCGTGTAAGTTCATAACAAAACAATCATTAAAAGAACTTTTTGAATGCTAGGGGATATGTCTAATAATAATATTTACTCTATGGGTAGAATATCCTTAAGGACGTACAATATTCTTGACAAGCTTTAAGCTAAATTCTATTCTCCATAAGAAAAAACTCAAAGACAAATATACCTCTGAACAATCATAAATGGTATGATACATGAGTCATAATCTTATTTATTGATCCGACTTTTATTAAATATCGGATCGACGGATGAGATTGCGTCATGTCTCCCTATTTAGTTTTTTGTTAGAGTGAAGGACATATATGCTCTAGTTTTTGGACGACAAGAGCTAGGGGTGTACATGACCGGGTTGGTTCGGATTTTTTCAAATATCAAACCAAACCACTTGTGTCGGGTTTTTGAATTTATAAACCAAACCAATAAACTCGGCTTTTTCAACTTTGAGTTTCTTCGGATTTTCGAGTTTTTTTGATAAAGTATTCATACAAACATATAATTTACTTGTACATCAAATATTTCTTTAGTCCAACCAAAATGCAACTATCTAAGTTATTTCTCAAGAAAATAACAAAAAATATGATATGATTAATGACACTAAAATATCCAACAAAAAATAATAATAAAATTGCGTAAAAAATATTGCAAATTAATAAGTCATAGTGAAATTGATCATAATTTGAAGTACTAAATCATACTAAAATAAGTTTAGCAAGTATTAGTTGCATGACTAAATATTAAAAGAAAGTAAAATTAGATCATGTATTTTAATTGTCTAAATCTATGTAAAACTAAAAAATAAATATTCAATATTATTGTCATTCTTAGTTTTGAATTGATTTTCTTTTTGCATTAATATTAATTTAATTTTTATTTAAACTTTATTATAATTACCGACATGTATGATATATGATCTTTATTAGATGATAAGAATTCTAACTTCCAAACATGAAATAAATATATTAAAAGATAAAAACTATGAAAAATTATAAGAGATACTTAAAAATTATATCAAAATAGGTATTTTTACGTATAAAATAAAATTTTAAAATTATATATATAATATCGAGTTGGTTTGGTCTCGAGTTGGTTTTTTTCGGTTGAAACCAAACCAACCCAAATATAGTAGGGTTTTTTTCCCCAACACCAAACCAAGTCAAACCAAACCATTAGTTCGGTTTTTTTTCCAGTTGACTTGGTTTGCGGTTTGGTTCGATTTTGTACACCCCTAATAAGAGCATATGACGGAAGATATCTGCATAACATTTACAATAGTTCAGGGTATATTTATCAAGAAACAAACGCAAAGTGTTTGTAAGTTCTAGGTTGATAATTACTCTTAAGTTGGTATAATTTAATTTGCTAATGTGGTTCAAAGATACGCAGTTTGAGATGACTAAATGATTCATAAGAGTGCTTGTTAAACATGATTAACGATAATGATATGAAACAAATAACAATGAAACAATTGACAATATGAAAACAATTGAATAGATTAGGCTTTTTCTCAGGCATGGTTATCCAACAACTTTCACAACAAATAGCTATCAAGATTGGATAAAAATGGTGTATTGATCACGGTTTCAATGAAAACTGCTGCCTAGGCAGCGACTTTCTTTTAATATTTTTTTTTAAAATCACATTTTCTTGATTATTTTTTTTAAAAAAAAATTCACATTTTGCAAAATCGCTGTAGTAGCAGCGATTTTGCTTTTTCCGGCGGAGGAAATCGCTGTTGTTTCAGCGAATTTGCCGTTTTGATTAATATAAAATTTTATATACCGTTTTGGATTTTTTATTAATATTTTATACCCTTTAGGTTCCGGACTCTAAGAGATAATATCCTACGGATTAACTCAAAGTTATTGATAAACTTCGAAGCTAATTTCAAGTTTTCTAGCAATGGATTATGATGATTTCAAAAAGTTTAACTTTAATCGCCATACTCAAAAAAAAGATGTACTTCTTTTGAAATAATCGACTGAATGAAACCATCACATTGTAATCAAAGAAGATCAAAATTAAAATTCTTATCTGAAAAATAGTAGAATTGAAGAGTTCTTCTTTTGTGGATCAAAATTTCTTCTCAATGAATTAAATAGCAAGGCCAAGAAGAGTTATCAAAGCATGCGGTAAAAACATTAGGAAGCTCAAATAATATATGCTCGAAAATACATACATATATCATTTTCCACTAAACTTTTATACCGATTTACATAAGAAAACACAATATTTTCCTTAATCGAGTGGGCTATATATATATACACATCTAGGGTATTAAGTTGACATGGTAAACCTCATTCATATCAGGATAAAATAAACCAAAATTTTGTTCTATACCATCAGACTTTTGATTCTCGTTAAAGAGAGCGAAAATATACGTCTCCAAAGCCTTTCCAGGCCTCTTTGGAGTTCCTTGCCCAGATGAAACATGTGAAATCACATTATTCACATAAGTTTGAGCATTTCCAATAGTTGCATAAACATCTCCACCACTCGGCCATCCTGTTTCCGCTACCACAACGTTTAAACTAGACTGTCCAACTTTCTCCAAAGCAGCATACAGCGAATCAACCATTGCATCAAACAAGTTTTTGTATTGCAACGCTCCGTCAGGCACAATCCGAGCCGTGTCTAGAAAAAGCGCATAGTCTAACTGAATTTGAGCAGAATTTCCAGAATAAGCATAGTATGGATAGACGTTAATCAATAACGGATAATATTTTGTAGCTAAAAATTGTGCAATGGGCTGTAGGTATTGCGCGGCCTCCTCGGAGAACGTGCCGTTCGAAGGAGTATACGAGGTCTCTAAAACCTGTAACGAGATTGCTGTTGTAACGGGTATGTAATAATCAGAGGCAATGATTGCTGCGTCCAGATTTTGCATGGCTCCTAACACGTAACTTGCTAATGAACTTGGTATCACTTCGTTGCCTACTGAAATGTGTGTAAAATCGATAAGAGAAGCATATGGAATAACGTTATTTTGTACCCAATTTGTTGCAAATGTTGGATCAGTTGCAAGTGCTTGTAAATCTTCATTTCGAGTACCAAGAATTACTGAAATAGCTGATTTCTCTAGCGCTTTTAACACGTCGGGGTTCGGGTCGAAAATTCGAATTTTTTGTATATTTTTGGATTTCAAGAAGTTGATGACTTGGTCTGGTGGTGGTAGATTGTTACCCAAAAATCCATAGTTCAATCCAATTCCTTCAACACCTTTAAAAGAAAAAAGATCAGTATAATGCGCTTAAAAAATAAAGTTATTAACGAGTTTAAAAAGTAAAAAGTGTTTACCATAGAATAAGACGAATGATGCAAAGACTAATAACAACTTTGGTTGCATGATTGATTAATTAAGATTTAAGAACTCTCTTGAGGATTAATGTGAAGATGATTACAAAGCATTAGGGGAGAATTTATGTATTTATAATGTGTGAGTTCTTGCTAATTTAAATGTTTTTCCTATAATGTTGGTATTTTTAATCTTTTTGCCTTTTGGGGCATGAGATGGATGATTTTTATGTTATTCATATTTTCCTATTTTGGGCTTGAAAGTATTTGTATAAATTTTTAATGCATGTCCACATAAGGATCGACTCCATATAGAATTAAAGTTAATTATAGAATTACATGCATTATACAAAATTGATTTTCCTAGTGTCCTCTTTACTATATGTCCAAAGGTATAGATTAAAGTTGTTTTATTGCATTCACAATTTAACATATAATAGTAAATATATTCATATATTTATAGATAGTTATATTTATGAAAAGTTAATTTTAGACGTTAACGGTGACAAATTTTTAAAAAGCTAACAACTTACGAGGTAGTGATCCCCCATGAGGAAATGGACATTAACACTATTTTTTAATTTTTTTTTATGATTTATGATATTAAGCACTCCCACTTCCCTTAAATATATTTATAATTAATGCAGAAAATATTATAATTTGGTCAATTTACTTTTATTATCATTTAGTATTGAGTATATGCTAATTCTAAAATTTTCAAGCGCTTCAAACTATATTTAATTTTTTCTACTCTATAATTCATGACGTCTTTTAAATCTATGCGACTTGTAAGTGTCCAAATCGAAATACTTTCTCAATTTATTTATTTTTTTGGCCACTTTGACATCAAATAACTATAATTTGGTCTTTAGATTTTTTCATATGAAAAAAGTATTTTTATCTTCATTCTGAAACCATGAAATTCTAAAATTTTGCTTTCGTAGAATTTTTTCATCCTTATACGCTTGACCTAATTCTTTTCGAAACAACTTCAACTTATTTTGATCAAAATTCTTAATCATTCTTTAAGCTTTATAATTCCATCCTTAATCCCATGATTTTGATTTTTTTAATCTTTTATAGATTTTTTCTTTTTTCGAAGTCAACTAATAATATCTATATCCGTCAAAATGGACTTGATCCATAAGACCAGCCCAACCCAATCCCAAACTGTTGAATGAGTGAGGCCGAGCTAGAAATTTTCTGCTCATTTAAGACATGAGGATAGTATACCCCACTCCTCATGCATCATGAGGCTGGCCTTCTCTGGCCCTCGAGTACGCATGCAATCAGTATTTTAAAAGGCGATGGCGTGAGACGAGACGTAATTTTCGAGACACAGGCGTAAGTTTTATGGATCTGGAGAGCATAGTCTCATGTATATTAAGTTTAATAATTTAATTACTAAGAAAATAAGTAAAAATAAAACTTTCAGTTTATTTACAAATAAATTCTAATAAATAACCTATAATATATAGAAAAAATATTATGATTTTGGTTGATAAAGGTATTAATAACCTATTGTTTACAAATAAATTCTAATAAATAACCTATAATATATAGAAAAAATATTATGATTTTGGTTGATAAAGGTATTAATAACCTATTATGGAAAAAAAGTATAACATTTACTATTTGAGAAATATCATAACACCAATAATAAAAAAATATGATTTATATATAAAAAAAGAAGAAGTCCAATGCGTAGATTTTTATGCCCAAGACTCGCGCTTTTATGCTTTGAGCTTATGCCCCAAATTCAAGGGCATACTCCCTATGGGTCTACGTCTTCAATTTGTGCTTCAGAACGTTTTTGGTATGTTCGACCCCGAGACTCGCCCAAAAACATTTTTGAAAACACTACATGCAACTAATATAATTTTGTGTATATATTGTTTGAACAATTAAGAAAGTATATAGTGACTTGAAAATAATATTAATTAATCAATGTTGTGATGAATTCGAGAAAGATATGTTCATTACTTGGGTAAAATTTTTGTACAACGAGGCGCTAGATTTATGAGCTAATATTCGCATAATTAAGAAAATTGCGTAATTTGTAAAAATTGACTTGTAACTATGAAAATATGTCTGGAAAATGGTGGGGACTGTATGTAATGCTTTCCCAACTCATTACGGATTTCCTGATAGAGTTTTGTATGAAATTATTTTTTGGGTGCTTCGAGACTCTAGATCCATGGGGTAACACACAAATAAAATCAAAAAAATCGCGTAATTCTTAAAAGTGAGTTCTTAAATGCAAAAAAATGCCTGAAAAATAATGAGATTGTACGTAATGTTTTTCCAACTCACTACGTAGTTCCTCATAATTTGATTTAGGAAATATTTTTGGGTGCTTCAAGGTGTAGATCCATGGGCTAATACACATAAAAAATCAAGAAAGCCGTGTAAAACCTAAAAGTGTGCTCATAATTGCGAAAATATGACAAGATTGTATGTAATGCTTCCCAACTTATTGCAGATGTCCTTGCAAAGTCTTTTCAGAATTTTTTGGGTGCTTCAACGTGTCAGATCCATGGTCTGATACACACGAAAAAAATTATAAAAAAGTCATGTAATTTCTAAATTTGGCTCATAAATACGATAATATACCTAGAAAATGACGGACTATACATAATCCCTCTCCCCTCCATTCATTACAGAGGTCCTTGTAAAGTTTTTTCAATAAAAAAATATTGGTGCTCAATAGCGCTAGATCCATAGGCTTTTTTATACACATGAAATACCAAGAAAGTTTTGTAATTCCTAAAAGTTAGCTCGTAAAGGTGAAAATATGCCTAATAAAAATGGTGGAATGTACGTAATGCTTCCCCTATTTATTAGAGAAGTCCTTATAAAGTTATTTCATAGAAAACTTTTGATACTCCGAGGCGTCAGATCCATGGGCACAGATCATTCTAAACACGAAAAATTAAGAAAGTGCGTAAATCATAAAAGTTGGCTTCTAAATGCGAAAATATACCTGAAAAAAATGGTGGGACTGTACATAATGCTTCTCCGACTCATTTTGGAGGTCCTCATCAAGTTTTATAAACTATTTTTGGGTGATCCAAGGTGTCAGATCCATTGGCTTACACATGAAAAACAAAGAAAGTCGAGTAATTTCTTAAAGTTGGCTCGTAAATGCGAAAATATGCCTAAAATGGTGGGATTATGCGTAATGCTTCCCAACTCATTACGGAGATTGTTATAAAGTTTTTCTTCAAAAAGTTTTGGGTGCTCCGAGACACCAGTCCCATTAGCTAATACATACGAAAAAATAAGAAAGACACGTAATTTCTAAAAGTTGGCTCGTACATGCAAAAATGTTGCTGAAAAGATGATGAAATTGTTCGTAATGCTTCGCCACTCATTATGAAAGTCCTCGTGAAAAAATTTCAACATAAATATTTGAATGCTCCTAGGCTCATTGGATATCAAGTTCATTTAGTATATTTAATATGCGTGTATACAACAAAAATACTAAAGATGATGTTTTATCAAAGTTTTCAATATTTGCACTTTGGAGTATAACTAGAATTTTTTTAGGAGAAAATGTGACAGCTTTAAACTCTACAAAGAAAATTAAGTAAGCATATAAAATTTAACATATTTAAAAAAAAATAAACCTATTTACGTTTAACATTAAAAAGTTCTTCTTCCTCCCAAATCTAACTATTGGAAAGTATATTATGTAATGTAATTAGAATTTCGACTATTTTTTAATTCGTGACTATTATTTTATAAATTTTAATTCAGAATTCGTATATGTTTATCCTAGTTATTTATATACGATTTATGAAAAGGATCATATTAAATTACCATGTTTGTATATTGACAAGCGAAATATACAAATGAAATTATGAAAAGTCCGTCCCTAAACGGATAAACATAGAATTAGAATATAATTACCATGTTTGTGTATTCACAAGCAAAATATACAAAATGTAGCCTCCATTTGCATATATTCACCTTGTTTGTATATTCGCAAACGATATATATGAACATGTAAGTGAAATATACAAACCATAACCTTCATATTAAATGAAATTATAACCATAAAGCACAATTACCAAAATAATAGCTATTAGATCCTTATTATGTCATTATCTTTGTTATTTCTAAAATTTACTCGATAACTATCTCATGGGTTTTCTTCCTAAAAAATTGTAATGTTGGCCCATGGGGCATCTTCGACCCGCTTAAGGCTTATTGGGTTAGCGTTTTGGAAGCCCTTTTAGATGAAGGGTTGAATTGGGTTGGGCCAACCGTTTTGATTTGAACTTTTAGCTATATGTTGTGTTGGTCTTTAATTTTTGTTCCTCAGAATAAATATTTTTTCGGTGGGGTTCGCATTATACTATGGAGATTTGAAAAACTTGTTACAAAAGAGGAATTTGATCCTAACAAGTCTCTAATACTCTCTCCATTTCATATTAATTGAATTTTTGAGACATTTTTCATTTTTTAAATTAACTTAATTGTTCAGTTTTCAAAACTACTTATAGAGTGATCTTTCAGTTTTGCCCATCATTTGGATTTTCAATGTCATAAATTCAATAAATTTGACAACAATTAATAAGGATAAAAAGGAAAAATTATGTTCAGTTTATATCTTAAATATACTTTTTTTTAAAAAGAAAACACCTCAATTCAATTAATATGAAATGGCGGGAGTATGAATTTTCAAATCAAGCATTATACTATTTACCATTTTATATCTATTTTCTCATTTTATTAAGAATCATTCGCCTCACAACATTAAATGACTTGGAATTAGTATTATTAATATAATAAAAATACTACTTTTTTCTTTGTTATTTTTTAATAATGTGTAAATTAAATATAAACGAATAAAAATAAATGGAGAAAATAAAATAATTCAATTTGTACTTTTGATCAATTACCAATATCAACTTTGGAGATCCCACTGGTCATACAACTCATAAATTGGTTTAGAAAAATCAATGTAGATTTCACTAGAATTTCATAGTATTAAAAATTAATTACATTTTATTTTTATTTCTTTTCAACTTTGACGATCCCACTGATACAACATACAATGTAATGTGTTTCGTTACATTGTAAAAAAAATTATATTTTTTTCAAATGATAATTTTTTTTAAAAAAATATAGTAAATAAAATAATGTATTTAGATAATTTTTTCTTAATTAATTACCTATTCATATTAAAATAGGTAGTCAGTCCTTATTTATAGCATGCACTAATAATTATAACTAAATACTTTTGCTAAATAAGGTAACAAAATTAGAAAGATCCACCATTTCATGCGAAAGAGGTAAAAAATATATAAATATTCATTCCGTTCGGATCTATTTCGTAAATAATTTTTTAAAAATATTATTTACTTTTACTTGTTATTTTTGTTAAACTAAAAAAACAAAAGAAAAATCATGTTTTTGTTTGATAGCTATAACTTTGTATAACCAGAAAAGAATATTGTATAAGTAAAGCAGACAACCCTACATTAAATTATTAAAATGATGGACGTCTTGAATTATATTTTTAGCGAGCCGCATTTGATTAATGTCTTAAAAAAAAATATAGTAAGTAAATATGTTTGTGATTCTATCAGTTAATGAAAATAAATAATAAATTCACTATATCAATTACTGTTTTCTTAGTATAGTCAAAATTTGACAAGTAAATCTGAACAAACGAAATAAAATAAGAATCCACCTTATCATGCCAAAATGAAAAGAGGCAAGATAATTAAATAAAGATCCACCTTTAATAGTACAATATATATTTTCATGTTATTTTAGTACAAGGATTATTCACACATAATTAAAAATATTTACCATCTGTTTTAGTATACAAAATATTAATTCATCGCATCACACATATAAATATGACCATTTCTCATTATTTGTCAATCAAAACTAGAAAGCTCTTAATGTATTTATACTATATCAATTATGCAGCGTCTTTGCGTCTTGTTATTTCTCTTTGCTTGTGTAACTTTAAGATCCGGTATGTTTTCAACTGATTAAACTAAAAATAGTCGATATATATATATAATATATGTATAATTATATACTAATCCTTTTTTTTTTCCAAAAAAGGTGTTGAAGGAATTGGTGTGAACTATGGGTTTCTAGGAGACAATCTGCCACCACCAGCACAGGTGATCAATTTATTGAAATCCATAAACATTCAAAAAACCCGAATTTTCGATCCGAACCCGGACGTGTTGAAAGCACTAGAAGGTTCTGGAATTTCTGTAATTCTTGGTACTAGGAATGAAGATCTGCAACCACTTGCAAGTGATTTAAATTTTGCGACAAATTGGGTTATTACTAACGTCGTTCCACATGTTTCGTCCGTAAATTTTGCATATATCTCCGCGGGTAATGAAGTAATACCCGGACAATTATCTAGTTTCGTACTAGGAGCTATACAAAATTTGGATTCAGCGCTTAAAGCGCTTAACCTTAATATACCTGTAACGACAACAGTGTCGTTACAGGTATTGGGTACCTCGTATCCCCCTTCGCAAGGGGCGTTTACGGAGGAATCTATTCAATTTTTGCAACCAATTGCGCAATTTTTAGCCACAAAAGAGTATCCGTTATTGGCTGATGTGTATCCTTATTTTGCGTACGCTTCAAGTCCTGAACATATTCAGTTAGACTATGCACTCGTTAAAAACACGGCTGACAATGTTATTGACGGAGATTTGAGGTACAATAACTTGTTCGATGCAATGGTGGACGCTCTGTATGCTGCATTGGAGAAAGTTGGACAGGCTGGTTTAGACGTTGTGATTTCTGAAACGGGATGGCCGAGTGGTGGCGATGTTTATGCAACTATTGATAATGCTCAAACGTATGTTAACAATTTGATTTCACATGTTGTGTCTGGGAAAGGGACTCCTAGGAGGCCTGGAAAAGTTACGGAGACGTATATATTTGCGCTGTTTAACGAGAATCAAAAGCCTGCTGGTACTGAACAGAATTTTGGTTTGTTTTACCCTAATATGACTGAAGTGTATCACGTTAATTTAACGCCAATGAAGAATTAATGAATGAAAGTATATGTAGAGCATAGATCTTAATTGGTTACTCGGATTATGAGTACTTTGGTGTTTGTAATCTTTGTATTTACTTATGTTTTCGATGTATCGGATCCTCCAAAAGTAATAAAGGCACTTTTCACTAGTTACAATTTTATGACTTGGAAACTTTGTATTAGCAAAGCATGCAATAATATATGTATTTTCTATATTATTGATCTTCGGGAAGAACTCGGTTGACCATTCCTTCGAAGAGCTATGAGGTTGATGTTGTAGCTTTCTCCAATTTGCCGAATGCTTGTTGAATAGCTTTCTTCATCCCTCTAGAATGTCATGTCCATCCTCTATTTATAGTTGTAGGGGTGGAAAACGGTGCATATGATTGGTCAAAGGATGTCATTTTGACACTTGGCATGTTGTGATTGATTCTTGCACTTGACTGGGACTAACACCTCATTTGAACACGTGACACCGCGCCTTGTTGGTCTTGGATACATAGTTTTTGTGACACGTGACATGAGTTTGAGCTTCAAGGTGAAATGAACCTTGAATTTGAATTTAATACGATAGACTTATTTATTAACGTCCAAATTAGTTATTCAGCCCAAATGACATGAATTTAATTAAAATTTTGTACAAATTTAATTCAATACAATTTATGTGTCTACATAGACCAAGCTTTAGAACGTGGTGACGTTTGATCAATTTTGATTAATTCCCTCTTCCAATCTCTACGTGTAACATTAGTTAAAATATCCAGTAATTTTTACTCCACAACATCCCTTGGCAACACAATTAACTTACCTTTTGTATATTTGTATATCTGATAGAAAAAGTAAATAGTAATTGTATCGTAAATAGTGAAGATCTCTCGATTTTCTCCAAAGTATACAAAATAATCATATATATTGGATAATATAAGAGTCATGACTCCTGATAAATACTTCAAATGATAAACAGCAAGTTGGTGTCATGCGTCTAAAACACTTACTGACTTAATACAAACTTATATATAAACTAAATCTTCTATTTAAACAGAACAAAGGGTCCATAGCTCAGTGGTAGAGCATTTGACTGCAGATCAAGAGGTCACCGGTTCGAACCCGGTTGGGCCCTTTTCTTCTAATTTTGTTTTTCGATTTTATGCATATGCCCTTAGGCTCCATAATTAATCCAAATTTGTTAAATGTGAATATATTTCTATACTAAACTTCAAGTTAAAATATATACAAGAAGTTCACAATATTTAATGTATATTATATTTTAATACATAAATATAATTTAGTTAGAAAATTATTCAGTTCTCATGAATTCAGAAAGTAAACATCGACCTTCGTCCTATAATTTTTCTAATACTTTTACAAAACTAATATAAACGTATAGTTAGTCAGGACGAAGGTCGATGTTTACTTTTAATACTTTTAGACATATTCTACATCACCAATGATACGCTATGCTAAACAATTACTTATTATAGAGTGGTTTCTTTGTTTTCCTTTTTTTCTTTCTTTGATAGGTAGGAATTAACAAGTCTAATTAGGGTGTCAAATGGATGGGTTGAGTTGAAATTGGAGATATTATAAAATGGTTTGAGATAAAAATCGGGTTGGGTTTTGACACGTTCAAGTTTACTTTAGGCTCAAACGAGTTGGGTTCAAGTGGGCTAAAAAACGGGTTGGATCTTGATCAGCCCAATTTGACCCGATTAATCTCAATAATTTTAACATACTTATATTTAACTTTTATAATTACAATTCGAATTCTCGGTCAAGATTTTTCTTAACAAAAAGTAACAAATGGATAGACAAGTCCTAAAAATGTTAAATAGATAATAATTTCATACCTTTATTTAATATAGGAACATATCTTAATAAAGAATTTTAAAACGAATGGAAATTAAAAATTGAATTGGGCTCAATTGAATTACCTGTTTGAGTTCATTTTTGACGCCCGTAATTCTAACATAACTAATAGGAAAATCTTTACTAAGCTTGAACTTGTTGATCCTCTGTGAAGCTCGAGGTGATCAACTATTCAACTTACAATGAGAAGTAGAATTAGAACAAGACTAGGTCAAAGTAGTTGCAAGCAAATTAAAAGAATTATATTCTAGTTCATGATATGAAGCCATGAAGGTATTCTAGAGTACGGAGCCAAAAGGGTAGAAAATATTAACAAAAATTCCAAAAGGGTATATAAAATTTTATATAAACCAAAACGGTAAAATCGCTCCGCCGGCAGCGATTTACTTCAAGTGAAAAAGTAAAATCGCTGCCCCAGCAGCGATTTTGCAAAAAGTTTTTTTTCCCTTACAAATCGCTGCCCGGACAGCGATTTATAAATTTTTTTTTTTTTAAAAAAAAAACATAAATCGCTGCCTAGGCAGCGATTTACATAAAAAAAATAATTTTTTTTTTGGTAAATCGCTGCTACAGTAGCAGCGATTTATTAAAAAAATATTTTTTATATAAATCGCTGCCAGTAGCAGCGATTTATTAAAAAAATATTTTTTATATAAATCGCTGCTACAGTAGCAGCGATTTATATCAATTTTTTAAATAAATCGCTACTGTAGCAGCGATTTATTTAAATTTTTTTTTTTTATTAAATCGCTGCGATAAGCAATTTTTTAAACTAAAAAAAATTAAAAATTTTAAAACAGCGATTTTATATATAAAAAAAGATTATAATATTTTTTAAAATTTATGTATATAACTTATAAGAAAATATACATTATTTTAAAAAAATTAAAAATAAGTAAAGTAATAAATATATTTTCTTTCTAAAAAAAGATATTATATTGAATTTAAATTAAAATAATATTTGAATTTAAATAATTAATTTTTTTAAATAAAAAATTAAAGGAGAAAAATTATTTAATTGAATTCAAGTACATCCCTAATCACACCTATTAATTATAATTTTTTTTTATATATAAAATCGCTGTTTTAAAATTTTTAATTTTTTTTAGTTTAAAAAATTGCTTATTGCAGCGATTTAATAAAAAAAATTTTTTAAATAAATCGCTGCTACAGTAGCGATTTATTTAAAAAAATGATATAAATCGCTGCTACTGTAGCAGCGATTTATATAAAAAATATTTTTTAATAAATCGCTGCTACAGTAGCAGCGATTTATATAAAAAATATTTTTTTAATAAATCGCTGCTACTGTAGCAGCGATTTATATAAATTTTTTTTTTTTTTTTGTAAATCGCTGCCTAGGCAGCGATTTACATAGAAAAAATATATATATTTTTTTTTATGTAAATCGCTGCCTAGGCAGCGATTTATGTTTTTTTTTAAAAAAAAATAATTTTTTTATAAATCGCTGCCCGGGCAGCGATTTGAAAGGAAAAAAAAAACTTTTTACTTTTTCACTTGAAGTAAATCGCTGCCGGCGGAGCGATTTTACCGTTTTGGTTTATATAAAATTTTATATACCCTTTTGAAATTTTTGTTAATATTTTCTACCCTTTTGGCTCCGTACTCAGGTATTCTAAGCACATAGTTTTTTTAAAGTTCATTCTAACAAAGATGACATTTTTAAAAGTAAAAAGCAAATTTTATACTCCGTACATATGTTATGACATTTACTTTTGTAATAAAATTATTATTTTTATGAGACAATTTTTTTTCTATGATATCTGTCACCTTTCAACAACATGTACCAAATAATTCTATTCCATCAAAACTAGGTAACAAATATTATCAAATAATTACACTCTATCATGTTTTAAATCACAATTTCTTTTATAAAAAAATATTTCTATTTTAATTTTGATTCAAACTATGTTAGATAGTGAGTTAAATGTGCTCATGAATCATCAACTTTTTTCTTTAAGGTAACAAAATTATTATTTTTATGGGACAGTTTTCTTCTATGATAACTGTCACCTTCCAACAACAACATGTACCAAGTAATTTTATCAAAACTAGGTAACAAATATTATCAAATAATTACATTCTATCATGTTTTAGATCACAATTTCTTTTATAAAAAAATATTTCTATTTAATTTTGATTCAAACTATGTTAGATTAGTGAGTTAAATGTGCTCATGAATAATCATCAACTTTTTTCACGTGATTCTTTCCTTAAACTTCTACTAGTGGTCGGAGAAATAATTGACAAAAAGAAAAAATTGATTGGTTGAATAAATTCAAATTTTGTTCCAAGCTACCCACGTAATTCAATTCGAATAATAGCATATGGATCACATATTCAACAATAGTTTTGAGAAAAGTGAAAGATACCTAAAACAAATGTAAGGTGGGAACCTTAGTAACATGAAGTAGTTGAAGAAAAATCAATCGTCTCCACTTAGCTTTTACTATTATCGTACCAAAAAAATAAAACATTAAGACCCCATTTGTACTAAATCAAGGAGACATCTAGTGTGAGCATGTTATCGAAAAGATCATGGAAGATATGTTTTATTTTTCATCTAGAGGATGTGACGTTATCGATCCATGACATGACATGATTTGAAATCGAGTCTAAGTAAATCATTAAAATGATTCTCGAAGAAAAAATATATTGATAAAAACAAACATGTTTACGCCTCAAGCGGAATAGTGGCCCTACAAAGCGAATTTTAAGTGTGCTATTATTGGTACTAATTATTTAATAAAACAAATTAGACAAGATTAATTTTTGATATGTTGTATCCTATATATTTCTGATCATTAAAGAAACATATAACTTAAACCCATAAATGAAGGATTAAAACATGCTTAAAACGATTTTAACAGATCCTATATATTTCTGATCATTAAAGAAACATAGCCAAAATGAACTAAGTTCTCTTCTATTCACCCTTCATTGATATATATGATATCAAAAAAACATGTATCTGGTATCATATATGCACTAATATATTTAAGAAATAAAAAGATATACAGTCCAGATACATGTATACAGTATCAATTATGTCATGATACATTCATTTGGACTTTTGCCTTTTGTTGATGTTTATTATTTATCCCATTACAAATAACTTTTTCACCGAGCGTAATGTTTAAAAGTTATATCGGGATATAAATTCAGTTTCTAGTGAACTTATGCGCGACCACTAGGCGTAAGTTAAATTTCCAAAAAATAAAAATTATTAACCTAACTCATTTGAAGGTCAAAAGGTAAGATCAATATTTATACTATCGGACAACGAAATTTACACTTGTTTACTTATTAATTATGATGGTTGTTCACTAGGAACTCTTTCCTCCTCTATTTTATGCTTACGCGTAGGGATCTGGCTAGACCCCTACAAATGAAAGTTAATCTATTTTAGAAAACAAAACATACAATTTTATGTCCTATTATAGCTTCTTCTTTCTTTTCTTTTTTCGAAAAATGAGGTACCTCAAATTTAAGGGCCTAAGGACCTATTGTATTTCTAAAGAACTTATGTCTGGCCACCGGACATAAGTTTAATTGCTAAAAACAAAAATCATTGACTAATTCATTTGAAGGGCAAAACGCGAGGTCAATATTTTATATTATCAAACAACAAAACTTACACTTGTTCACTAACTATGATGGTTTGCCGGACCCTTTTTCCTCTTCTCTCTTTTGCTCACTCGAAGGGTCTAGACCCCCACAAATAAAAGCCAATTCATTTAGAAGACGAAACGTACAATTTTATGTCCTATTATAGTTTTCTTTTAAACGAGGTCCCTTTAATTTAGGGGTTTACGCACCTGTAGTGTTTATAAAGAACTTATGCGCGGCCCATAGGCATAAGTTTAATGGCTAAAAACAAAAATTATTGACCAATTGAAGGGCAAATGTGAGGTCAATGTTCCATACTATTATCTGATAGCAAAATTTATACTTATTCACTAATTATGACGATTTATGAGGATCACTTTTATTTTTCCTTTTTTTGCTCACCTAGAAGGGTGTCTAGACCCCCACAAATAAAGTTCAATCCATTTAGAAACAAAACATACAGTTTTATATCCTATTATAACCTTTTTTTTTTTAAAGAATTTGTGGCTTAAGCACCTTTTGTGTTTCTAAGGAACTTATGTTTGGCTATAGGCACACATTTAATTACAAAAAATAAAAGTTATAAATCAATTCATTTGAAGGGTAATAGGTGATGCCAGTAGTCTAATACACTTGTTTAATAATTATGACGGTTCATCTTAATCTTTTTTGCTCATTCAGAAGGATCTAGACCCCCACAAATTAAAGCTAGTCCATTGTAGAAGACAAAATATACAATTTATGTCTTATTATAGCTCTTTTAAAAAAATAACCCAGTTGGGGAGCGACTCTGGGACGAATCTTTAACGTGCTCGGAGAGCCTGTTGATAATTTGAGGCATGTAGATATTAGTACAATGTCTTCTATTCATAGATTTGCGCCCGCCTTTATACAACTGAATACAAAATTATCTATTTTTGAAAAATGAGACCCCTCAAATTTAGAACATAAACACATGTTTGATTTATTTTGTTACCCTTTAGAGGGTACCCTAGGATAAGGGTGGGGAATAGTGTCAAGTCATTCCAAAGAAAATAAATGCCAATAAAAGGCTAAAAGTGGGAACTCATACTTTTTCATTATTTTCTTTGATATTCATAATGCTATGTGTAGTTATATGTACAGTAAGATTCTTCTAATTGTTATGAGTGGACAGTAAGAACTCAATAACATGATCAAAGTAAGTGGAAATTAAAGAGCCACATCCTTATAATAAATAACTATGAAATAACAGGCACCCCACCTTAGCTGTTTGATAGCTCCTCTTCCCTGCTGCATTTATGAATTCTCCTTATAATATTCTACATCTAATTAATCAATAAATTTTTTCGTACATCGAATAAAATT
>CM064965.1:4113995-4253995 GCA_032847665.1 Solanum chilense
CAACACCAACCATCTTCGACATCACTAACAAACATATTCATTCACTTTTTATTAAATAATAGTTTTATTTTGTTAAATTTATATATTATTTCTAATATTTAATTTATTTTTAAAACTTGAATTGTATATTTATTATCTTCATAAATAAATTATACACATTCAGATGTTAAAAAATAAATAATCTCAATCATTCAGTATTCGAATCTAAATAAAACACTCAAATATCCCCTAAAATTAATCTCGAAATTAATTATCTGTTATCCCTCCTACAGAACGATCCCCTAAAAGTATATTAAAATCAAAAGAGTCCAACAACCTTTGATTCCACCAACACACCAAAAGCATGAATAGTAACATTCAAACAAAAAGAGTTGCACGAGGTTTGTGCAGTGCATTCCCCTTTTTCCTCTTATAAATATAAAACCTCACCAAATGAAACCACAACCTTTCTACGTCAATATGCAATTAATTCATAGTGCTGGTGGATTATTCCAAAGGGATCGCATTGATCCTGTGTCCCAAATTAATTAACCATGGGACTATGGGATCATGCGATCTCTTCGGAATTCTCCACAATACTGGCTCTAATTAAATAAACGATCGATCGAGAATCTAGTATCAATAAATTCAGAATGAATATATATAGTTCGAATCGAACTCCTTACTAATCGTGCAAATACTCCGAGGTGAGATTAATTTCATAATTCCTTTCTCTTGAGCAATTATATGTGTACTATTATTATTTTGTGTAATCTAATTAAAAACTATTCCTCCTAAAAAAAAAATTCACTTTTTTTCTAATAAAAAAATCACATATGGTATTCCATTTTCAAAAGTTGTTCTATAATTTTGAACTTTGACTACTTTGCTGTTCATCATCGTTTTTCTTAAAATAATCTCAGCCTTGTACAATTCCATATTTTATTTTATTTTTTTAACATAAATTAACTTATATATACAGATTTTTATACTACTCATCTTTTATTGTTATAGAAGATTAGTTTGTATATGTGCAACTTGATTTTATTTACAATCATAGGAATACCGTCAGAATTCTTAACAATAACTTCATCCTTTTGTATTCTAAGAGATTTAAAATCTCTTTTCAAATTTAAAATTTGTATTTGCCTGACTCGGACACTTTTTTGATATTTTCTTTTTAAATTTTTCCCAAGTTTTTTCAGTCGTCTCACAAACAATGATTTTAGAAAAAATCAAATCCACAACTGAATTTTGATTTGCAATTTTGTCTTCTCGTTTTTTGATTTTTTAATCCGAATGAGATTTAATTTGAGTAAGCATAGGATTTGCAGGGCGAGGTGGTAAGACTATTATCTTCCATTATTCAAAGAGACGATTGCTTGTCATTATTTTTGGTTAAAAGTTGATTTAGAAAAGTGTGTGTATGATCAAGGAAGCTTTTGATACCACTGTTGGTATTAAAATTAAAATTTTGAATAAATTGATTAGAATCCAAAACTTCTTGTAAATAAGATCTTAAATAAACCAACAATACAAATCTAAATTATGCATACAACTTTGCTGGTAAATATTAAAAATTGTCTTGCTTTGCGTACTGAAATTTTTGTCATAAATTACTTTTCACATTCACAAATCATAAATTTTAAATTCATCTTTATAATGCTCATCGAGTACGGTAATATTATCCTCTTGTGGTCCTTCACCATGCTTCTAATTAGTAATGATTGTAAGTTCCGTGCTCTTGTTGGAATTAATCTCCTCATTATCATTAATTTTGATTTTGTGTCCTTCCTAATTTTGTAATCCTTATACATTGTCAGTATTAGTGACTAGTAAAAAAACTCTATAATTCAACTTCACAAAGTTGAAAAAAATCGACATTATGAGACTAGTTTTCGAATATAAAATTATAAAATTATTTTTTTAACATCCATAATCAATTTTCTTATCACATAAAATTGAAAAAAAGTACAAAATAAACCTTTCGAGGTCAAAACATAATTTTGCAATAATATTATAGTAATTAGTGAAACTCGTTAGTATTTGAGGTCATGATGTCAAAGGGAGATATGTAAAATGTCTTTTAGTCTATTTGTATTTAAAATTATGTGACGTAATATTATTAGTTATGATGACGATAATTGAGAAAGAATTTTTTTTTAAATAAAATATCTACCATGAAATTAAAAATGTAAGGTCAATCAATATCAAATTATTTGTAGTCAAACTAATAAATCTATAGGACAGAATTATGTCACTTCAATAAATTATAATAATTGAATATAATTAATTTTTCATTGTAAGTGGTTTAAATGTGAATATATTGACTTAATAACTATTGTGAGACTAACTGATTTTTTCATTTATTTCACCATATTTCAAATTTATTATCTACAGAACGTTGTGGTTAAAATTACTCTATATAAAGCTTTGTAATTAGCCTTTTATATCCCATCTCAATCTTGATAACTCTTTTGCATTACTTATGTAGTGATTCATTAGATAAATATATAATCGATTCATCATGACCAAAATCATAGTATTTTTAGTAGTCATAATGAGCATTCTCGTTCAGACAACAAATTCTGCATTTACGAAGAGTTTCACAGTTCATATCATCAACGCTCTTTCAAATAACGACACTCCTTTTTCCGTTCACTGTAAATCTCAAGATGATGATCTTGGATTGAAAACTCCTACAGTGGGTGATGATTACAATTTTTCATTTCGCGCGAATGTCTTTAAGACTACTCGTTTCTATTGTAACTATTTGTGGGGCTCTAGAAAACAAGTCTTTGATGTTTTTAACAGATATCAATCTTATGAATGTGGAAAAATAAAAAGAAATAATTATGAATGTTTTTGGAAAGTACAGGATGATGGATTTTACTTTGGAGGTCATAACTCTCCAGAATCATATTCCAAAAAGTATGACTGGAATTAATGTATAAGGCTTGCTATGTGGTTTTCTAATATTTTGTAGGCATTTGGTTATGAAAATAAAATAAAATTATTTTATTTGGAATTTTTTAGGAATGATGACTTGAAATTGAGTCAATTTAAATAAGCATAAAAAATCTTGACTAAATTATATTATTTAGATGTAATTTGTTAGGGTTTTGTCGTGATTTTTTTTATCTTATTTAAAGTTTATTTTTCTTTTGCAAGAAAATCAAATTATTATCATAAATGATTTAACTTTTCCTTAAAGGAAAATATAATCTTCCATATTTGATTTATTTTTTTCCTTAGAGGAAAAGTCTGGAATCCTATAAATTTTGAATAATCATCTTTCCCATACAAAAAAAAAATACAATAAAATTCACAATATAGTCATTTTAGAGATATGTTTATGAGAAGATTTTCTCTTCAGAGTTTTTGTGCTTTTAATTTGTTTTTAATTATGTAGGCCAATTAGTCATATCAAATAATAATATTATGGCTTTCAGTATAGTTTTATGCATGTTTCATCTAATTAATCGGTATATGATTTGAAATTATAAGCTTTCGCAAATGCCCTAATCATTTTCGAACCCAACAAATGTTATCAGAGCACATAGTTTAATGATCCAATAAACCAAAGTTAAAGATGTCACACCCCGAGCGTGGCCAGCACTCGAGAACTATCATTGGTCCACAAGTTAACCCTTTGTTTGGCTCAATACTCAGTGAAAGAGTTACTCATCGAAATAAGAACTCAAAACAGTCTAACTCCATTGTCTCAAACAATTAACTCACAATATTTATTAGTTCTCTACTTGTCATAAGAAGGTAACTCAAGTCTTAAACATTACTAAAAGAAATGGAAAAGACTCTTCAAAACACTACTATCTATGAAGCATCTAATAACTATGATAAAAGTCGGGACAAGATCCACGACATCCTAACAAGATTGAAAGTAAATGTGGAACCTTACAAAAGCAAGAAGTTTCACCGAAGCTAATTGAGACTGCAGGTGATATCAACAGAGCGCATGTTGATGACCCTAAATACCTATATCTGCATCATGAAAAAAAGCAGGTCAAAAGCATCAGTACATTAAATGTATGAGCATGTAAGGGGAACACTGAAAATTAACATATAACTTGAATTGATAGAAAGGAAGACATACTCACCTCATTTCAACTCAACTCAGGAATACTTAACTCAACTCAGGAATATTTAACTCCAACTGAGAATGAAAGTAATGATGATAAGATGCAATACATATAAAGCTTTTTGAGCAATATCTAATAACTCAATGTGTATGAAAATACATAAATATGTTATTTTACTCTTATTTGGGAGATTATCCAACGAATAATCATTACTATAAGCAATGTGATGATATAACGTCTCACCCACGCTGCCAGAACTGTCTTATACCTTATCAAGGTATCGGACACAACGTCTCACCTACACTGTTAGAACTTTCATATACCTTGTCGAAGTATAGTACATCCTCAACTAAGTCGATCCACTAATCTATGCTTAAAAACAATAAGGAATCATCTAAAAAGAGATCATTCACATATGTTAGCATACGTGGTTTGTGAGAATTTTGGTCGTCTGAACTTATGATCCTCACATCATTGCTCAATACGACTACCAATAATATAATTCATGCTTAAATTATTTAAAAACATAAATCTTTCTCAATTTGAGATAATTACTCAAAAGGTTCTCTTAAAAAAACCATACTGAAAAAAATCCTCATGAAATTATTTTAAAATCAAGGTTTCCACTTATTTTAATTATAAAATGTTTACACTTTGAAATGATTAGTTCCCTTATACTCATTTTGAAAAATGAAACTCAACTCACTTCGTTCTCTTACTCATTTACTTAAGTCTTACAACAAGTTTTAAAAGACTGTAAAAAAACTCCTCAAAATAACTAAAAAGGGATTACTCGAACTTTACTCTTAACTCGTCCTTGAATTTAAAATATGAATTCAAAGAGTTATGATTAGTGTATATAGGATCTCTTAATGATTAATGATGTCTTATATAGTTGAAAAATAAGAAGAGAGCAAAGACACAATTTAATAGAAATCAAATGGCGACCTTGGTGCATCCCTAACCCAGACCAGTCATTCAACTTTTGAAGGCCACTTCTGGCGCACTGCAGCCCCCTTGAGCTTCAGTGGCGCGCCACCCTACCCAGTGACTAGAAAATTTGATGAATTTTTATTCTTGATATTTTATCCTAATTAATCTAGAATCGATCTAAATTTAGCTCTTTATAAGATCGAAGTGTTACAATATCCCCCTCTTGGAACATTCGTTCTCGAATGAAATTACTCTAAATAGAACTCAGGGTGAAAATATTGAATAGCCAACTCGAACACCAAAGATACAATTTAACTCAATCGCATGACGCCCTTATTAGTTTCGAACACAAAATGATTTTTTCTGAATATTACAACTTTTTATTTTTGAAGTTCATTTCATTATTTACGAGTGAAAATTTTAGACATTCAAAAAATTGGGGAACTAATATGTTTGCATGTAATTTTCAAAACTTCTTCATGATGTATTACTATGTGTTGAAGTACTATTTGTAAAATACTCCCTCCGTTTAAAAAAGAATATTTTTATTTCCTTTTTAGTTTGTTTAAAAAAGGGGAAAAGAATGTCTCTATTTCCTTTTTAGTTTGTTTAAAAAAGTATGACCCCTTTCTTTTTCTGGTAACACTTTAACTTTAACTTTTCACGTGGCATGTTTAAGACCACAAGATTTAAGGTCATTTTGATACATTTGACATAACTTTAATTTAGAATCACAAGATTAAAAAGTCTTCTTTCTTTTCTTAAACTTCGTTCCAAGTTAAACTAGGTCATCCTTTTTGAAATAAAGGGAATAATAAAAAAAGTAATGCTGAATGGTTAGAAAATGATCTGAAAATTTTATCATAATTTGTTCAAGAATTTAAAAGATTAGTAATATCTTTTTTATTTTAAAATAAACTGATCATCTTTTTATTTTTTAAATTAAAAGATATTAAATTTAAAGGATAAAAATACTCACAAAGATAAAATAATATAGGTAAAATCTGATTACTTGAATTAGAGAGTGGTTTTCATTGAACAACAATGTTTGACTAAATATAAAATTTCAATATAATTAAAAATTATGGAATTCCTTTTGAAACTAAGAAAGCAAATAAGTTTCAACTCAATTTATTTTGAACATTATATATTTTAATAAGGTACACTATCAACTTAAATACTCTCATCTATTTAACAATAATTATTCACTATACTATTTTGCGATGTTCAATTATACTTATCCATTTTATGAAATTAATAAATAATTTTACACGTTATTTTTAATTTACCTTTATTATTAATTATAATTAAATATTTTTCTAAACGTCGTATTTATTATATTCAAAGGATAATATAGAAAAATTATCCTTTTATTTATAATTTCTTAAAAAATGTGTAAACTGAATCGTGTACCGGCTTTATTGGAGCTAGAGTAACAAATAACATCAATTCAAACTTAAACATATTTGCCTTATGTATTATAGGCAAGTCCACATTTTAAAGTGGCAAAAATCATTTAACAGTCATATCTATCTCAACCATATTTTAAAGTAGCAAAAATCATTTAATAATCATTTCTATCTCAACCATATTTTAAAGTAGCAAAAATCATTTAATAATCATTTCTATCTCAACCATTTTACCATGTTACATGCACACTATATATAAGGACAAACTATTAGAAGAAAACATACAAAGATTCATTAGATAAATATATAAGAGATTCATAATGATCAAACTCATAGTATTTTCACTAGTCATATTGAGCATTTTTGTTCATACAACAAATGCTGCACTTACTGCTGGTTTCACAGTTCATATCATAAACGCTCTGCCAAATAATGACGTTCCTTTTTCTGTTCAATGTGAATCTAAAGATGATAATCTTGGATTGAAAACTCCTAAAGTGGGTGAGGATTATAATTTTTCATTCCGCGGAAATCTCTTAGGTACTACTCGTTTCTATTGTCACTATTCATGGGGCTCTAAAAAACAACTTTTTGATGTTTTCAACAGCCAAATGTATAAATCTCGTGAATGTGGAAATATAAGTGGAAATGATTATGAATGTTTTTGGAAAGTACAAGAGGATGGATTTTACTTTGCAGGTCACAATTCTCCAGAATCTTATTCCAAAAAATATGATTGGAATTAATGTATAAGACTTGTTATGTAGTTTATAAATATTCAGCAGGCGTTTAGCCATGAAAATAAAATAAAATCATTTTAGTTGGGGAATTTTATCATGAATGATGACATGAAATTTAGTTAATTTTTATATTGTACAACTTTATGAACTGCACTAGAATATAATTATTTTTATATATTACGAGTTTTATGATCATCGCAACCCAAAAAGAGTTTAACGTAGAGAATGATTTCCACTCAGTTACAAAAAATTTGAATGCAATTAAGAAGTAGGGCCTCTTAAACTATGAAAATAAAGTTTCAACTCGATTTTTTTTTTAACTTTTTACCATTATATTTTGATAAGGTACGTTATAAATATAGATAACAACAACAAGAAACGATAATTAATATATTTTATATTATGTATTGCTCCTTCTATTCAGTTTTACTGATCATGATTTCCTTTTAACAGTCAAATGATAAAAAAATTTACTAATATTTTAATAGGTATTTTTTCATCATGTAGATCATAATTTTTTTTAAAATATAGTATTTTTTATATAATTTTTGAATAATTAAATCTTTAGTTTATATATAAATTAATAAAGTTTAGTTTAGTTTTAAAAGTTTGTTTTAACTTTTCAACTACAACGTGACAATTAAACGATAAGAGTATTTAGAAATGAGTAATGCTGCAATTTAAGTCCACTTTTCACTGACGCGTCAAAATAGCCTATCAAATATGGGTTGGAATAGTGATTTTGAATACGAGTAAGATTTGGGCTTATATCCATATTTTACCCATTAAAATATGGGTATATTATGGGTAAACTACGGGTCAAATATGGGTATTGCAAGTTTTCTCCAAATTTTAAAAAAACCTTCTGATAATAAGTTTTAGAAGCGATTTTTCAAAACATTCATATATGGGTCCCTATTAATATTTCAACTCTAGACCTACACCCCACCCTTCCAAAAAAAATTAAAGTTTATTTTAAAAAAATATTTTCAACTTTAAAATTTTATTTTTTTATCCCTATCATCATCGTCCCTCACTCCATCCCAACCCATTTTTATCCATATTAAATATGAACGGATTGAATGATTACACATTTTATATTTACTCATTTTTAATTCGCCCACATTTAACCCAACCTGTCCATTTGTCACCACTATACGTAAGTGGTTAAAGCTCAAGTGCAAGTTTGAGCGTTGTCGTGGGTTGTATATTCTTAAACTTTTTATCATGCAAGTAGAAAATTTATTATAAAAGAAATTGTGAATAAATATATTAGAATCCTACACTTCTTGTAAGATATTAACTACACCAACAATATAAGTCTAAATTGTGCTCACAAATTTGGTAGTAAATATTAAGAATTGTCTTGCTCTGTCTAAATTTTTATCATAGATTATTTTTTCGAGATCCAAAAATCACAAATTCTAAATCCGCTTCGATAAAGTTCCTTGAGTCTGATAATATTGTCCTCTTGTGGTCCTTCACCTAGCTTCTAATTAGTAATAATTGTAAGTTCCTTGCTCTTGTTGGCATTAATCTCCTCATTATCAACATTAGTGACTAGTGAAAAAAACTCTATAATTCAACTTTAAAAAGTCGAAAAAAATTGACATGATGAGATCAGTTTTCGACTACAAAAATCTTAAAAATAGTTTTTTAATAACCACAATCAATTTTCTTATCACATAAAATTGAAAAAAATACAAAATAAACCTTTTGAGGTCAAAAAAAATATAATAATAATATTATAGTAATTAGTGAACCTTTTAAAGTGGGTATTTTTTTTCATATATGTTCTAAATGAATTTAGGTGTTTGAATGAAATCTCATAAAGTTTGAGGGTCGTTATGTTCAAAGGAAACAAGTAAGGTGTCTTTAAGGCTATTTTGTATTTAAAATTATGTGACGTAATATTATTAGTTTTGATGACGATAATCTCAAATAAAAAATCTAGCACCAAATTAAAAATTTAAGGTCAATCAATATCAAATTATTTGTAGTCAGACTAATAAATCTATCTAGGATCGAGATAAGAACAAAAATTTGTCACCTCAATAAATTATAATAATTTAATATAATCAATTTCCCATTGTAACTGCTTTAATATGGGAATTTATTGACTTAATAAATATTGTGAGACTAATTGATGTGTTCATTTATTTCACCATATTCAAATTAATTATCTTTGTTAAAACTTCTCTATATAAAGGCTTTGTAATTAGACCTTGTATACATCACCTCAGTATTGACAACTCTTTTGCATTATTTATTTACAAGGCTTTAGTTTTTTCAACTCGACATTTATCGAGATTGTAAACTCTAATTCACCATAGCTGATTCTTCTAAATCACATCATAATCAAAAATCATGTTGAAAAGAATCATTGAATACAAACATTGAGGATTATGAAAAATATTGCCATGGTGAATTAAGAGTTTACGAGCTAGATGAATATCAATATGGTCGCTTTTTCATATGAGTATGTATGATTAATTTAATTTTATTAGACGCATATAGAAAAATCAAATTTATTTTCTGAAGGGAGAATGAACATGATTAATAAGATTACTACCAAGATAACTAGTTGGTCTAAAATTTCTTTCTTATGTTGGTAGGGTGTAGTTTATCAGAGTCCGAAGCTTAAAGGGTATAAAATGTTAATAAAAATTTCAAAACGGTATATAAATATTTATTTTAACCAAAAGGGCAAAATCGCTGGAAGGGCAGCGATTTTGCTTGCCGAAAAAAGTAAAATCGCTGCCTTAGCAGCGATTTCCAAAACAAATTTTTGTTAATAATTTTTTAATAAATCGCTACCTAATCAGCGATTTCGTTAACTTTTTAAATTATTTATTAAAAAAAAAAGACTAAGAGCTCCAGTTTTATTTTATTTTTTTTCAATCAATTTTTTTTAATTTTTTTTTACAATTTTTAAAATTAAATTTTAAATTAAAATTTTTCTACTACTTATTCCAAAATAAATTTTTTTTAATGATTTTTAAAAATAAGTAGCAATTAAAAATTTTCTAAAAAATTGATTTAAAAAATATAAAAGAAAATTGGAGACAAATCGCTGCACTTGCAGCGATTTGCTCCTAATTTTTTATTTTTTTTAAATTTCAAATAAAAAATTAAGAAAATCGCTCCTTACGGAGCGATTTATTAAAAAGTCATTAAAAAAATATTTTAGAAATCGCTGCTTTGGCAGCGATTTTATTTTTTTCCGGCAAGCGAAATCGCTGCCCTTCCAGCGATTTTGCCCTTTTGGTTAAAATAAATATTCATATACCATTTTGGAATTTTTATTAACATTTTATACCTTTTAGACTCCGGACTCTAGTTTATCAAATCATGATATTTACTGTTGGTAAAATCAAATTTCTATGGTGTGTTTGGTTAGGATTTCTAAGGCCTATTCTAGATTGGAATTGTGAGGTGCATTGGGTGAGTACAATCACAAAAAAAAGGACTCTACAATAGGCCAAGTCACAACAATTATTTTTTATTTTTTTGCTACAAAAAAAAGGACTCTACAATAGGCCAAGTCACAACAATTATTTTTTTGCTATAATTATCAGACACTATAGGAGAAAAAAATTAATTGCATATTTCAACATATGGAAGATTGGATACTGGCAGAATTTTAAAGGAAGTGGTCCAACAAATTTAGATTTTCGAATTAAGAGGAAGTGATATCAGTTTTCTTGAGCTCAATCTGCACGAATTAAGGATGGATTAGGTTATTTATTTTGATTAAGATCGATTCAGATGACGTACAAGGGCATTAGATTTTTTACCTTGATAGATAAAGATGACAACGATGTGAAACTGAAGAAGTTTTCACCTAATCCAATTTATGTTGCTTGTGAGATTTTTGAGCACTCTAATACATATCACTCAAGATTAATGGAGCACTCTAATACATATCACTCTAATTCATTTTCCTTTTTTTTTGTCGTTTCACTTTGTTGCTATTGCCTTTTTGTTTTGGGCTTGGGTCACTTTTAGACCCTAATCATTTATGATTAAGCCATCTTTTTATTCAATAAATAAATGGGTCTCATCCATAAAGAAAAAGCATTTTTTATTACAAAACCAAGTAAATTGATTTGCATAATTTCTATTAGTTAAGGAACATTCTAAATAATAAACTTCACTCTTGAATTATGAATCCATTGTCGTTCAAATTTTAATTTATCAATTCCCTCTAATTCACCTTATTTACTTAATTTTTTAAGTTCATTTCGTTATTTACAAGTGAAAATTTTAGACATTCAAAAAATTGGGGAACTGATTGTTAGTTTTATGATGCACTCACATTGATATTATTTTGATTTGATATTTAATTACTAACTAAATTTTAATTCTAATTGGATAAGTGGAGAAGTTACTTACATGTGTGGAGAAGTTAGTCCAACTACCCATTAAGTTTTTCACTTTACCCATTATCTCTTCACCATAATGAAAATGTGGAATGATGTTAAACACACTCTTATTTAAAGAGTCCTCTGCCATAAAAATATAGTCTTATCCATCAACGTTATTTATAAAGTATAAGGCAAGAGAGAGAAACAACTTCTGAAGAACGAAAACAAAAAGACTTCCACTCAATCAAGTCAAGAATTATAATGGCTGATTCAGGTATATATTCTTGACTGAATTATCATAGTAATACATTTATGTGAAAATCATATAGGTCTACGATCCTGAATTAATTGCTAGGATTTCTGAATAATTAGATTGTTTATGGTTTCACAACATTAAAAATCCTTACATGTAGTATCAAGAGCATGGTTTAAGAACTAATGATTTTTCATAGAATTAATATTTTCCTTATTTGAAAATGGTAATAGGTAGTATTTAAGCGAAATAAGTATTCACTATCATGATGTATTTTATTTTGAAATTAAGCATATGATATTAGTTAATCACCAAAGTGGTCTAATCTTTGAAGAATTAATTCAAAATAATAATGATAAAATGTATATTTAATTATCCATTATTTGGATGCTTATAACTGATATAACTTATGAATATATTAAAGTTTTTGGTTGTAAGATATTTACGAATCATCCAAAGGTTGATTATTTCATTTTATAACCATTGAACATTAATAAGATAATTTAGATGTGTCGTTAGTTTTATTTATTTATCCAAAGATAATAAATATTATAGATTGACACATTTAAAATTATTGAATTACGTTAAATCCAAATCTAAGCATCATTATGTCTAAAGTTGTATTTTTATGTTTCGCCCGAAGAAAGACATCAATATACATTCAAGAATTTATAAACCATTTCTGAATTTGATAGTAAGTTAAAACTCGTAACTCAAAGTATTAACAAATAAGTATATTATATTTGCAGCATTTGTTCTTCATTCGCACTCTGCCTCTGTTACGACCTTTAATTGTCTTAACTTCTCAAATTGGTGCGAACAGATCAAATTTCATCTCGGAGTTTTAGATCTTGGTGTTGCACCTTACACTAAGAAGCCAACTGTTGTTACTGAAACTAGCAGTACTGAAGAAAGGTCTCATTATAAGCAATGGGATCGATCTAACAGATTAAGCATAATGTTTATGCGAATGAATATTGCAATCAACATTAGGACTATTCTTCCCAAAACTGAAAATGCAAAAAATTTTCTGAAATTCATGGAAGAATCCTCTCAAACTGCTGATTAGTCTCTTGCTGGGACACTAATGGGTACTTTAACCACCATAAAATTTGATGGTTCACGTACCATGCATGAGCATGTCATTGAAATGACAAACATTGCAACAAGACTTAAGTCTTTGGGAATGGAAGTGGAACAAAATTTTCTTGTACAATTCATTATCAACTCATTATCGTCTGAATATGGCCCTTTTCAAATGAACTACAACACCATGAAAGACAAATGGAAGGTGCATGAATTGCACGGAATGTTGAAAGGAAGTAAGACTCAAGAATCAAGGAACCTACTCCATTAACTTTGTAAGTCATCAAGGAGTTGGAAAGAAAGGAAAGAAACATGCTAAAGGAAAACAGAGGCACCATAATGTTAATGAGTCCTCCTGTCAAGTTCATAAGAAGGAACACAAGAATGATAATTGTCTTTTTTGTGGAATATTTGGACACTTTCAAAAAGATTGCCTGAAAATTAAGGCATGACTCGAGAAGAAAGGTAAGCTAGTGCTTTTACATGTCTCGAATCAAATCTAACTGAAGTTCCTTATAATATTTGGTGGATTGACTCTGGTTGTACTGTTCATGTTTCTAATACGATGCAGGAATTCCTTACAACACAAACCATAAACCAGAATGAAAGATAAGTGTATATGGGAATAGTGTGAAGGCTCCACTTAAAGCTATAGGAACTTATGATGTGATCCTTCATACCGGGCGTCACATAGATTTACTTGAAATTTGTTATCTACCTTCTTGAGAAATTTAATTTCTTTGTCTAAGTTAGATAAGACCGGATACTCTTTTAATTTTGGTAATGGATATTTTAGTTTATTTAAACACAATTATCTCATTGCTACTGGCACTCTTGGTGATAACTTATAAAAATTGAATTTTGATAATCTATTTGTCGAAACACTTTTAACTCTGCATCATAATATTGGAATCAAATGAAGTTTGGTGAATGAACATTATGCTTTCTTATGGCACAAACGTTTAGGTCACATATCCAAAGAAAGATGGAAAAGATTAGTTTAGAATGAAATTCTTTCAAATTTGGATTTTACAAACCTTAACATTTGTGTGGATTGTATAAAAGGAAAACAAACAAGACACACAAAAAAAGGAGCCATAAGAAGCACACAACTTTTTGAAATTATACACACTGATATATGTGGTCCTTTTGATATTGCATCTTTTAGTAAAGAAAAATATTTTATCAATTTTATTGACGATTTTTCATGTTATAGATATATCTATTTGTTGCATAAAAAATCTCAAGGGATAAATGTCTTAGAGGTCTTTATTACTGAGGTTGAAAGACAACTAGATAAAAAGGAAAATAATCAGGTCAGATAAAGATGGTGAATATTATGAAAAATATGATGATAATGGACAACACCCAGATCCATTTGCTGAATTCCTCGAAAAGCATGTTATATGTGCTCAATACACAATGCGTGGAACACCACAACAAAATGGTGTAGCAGAAAGGCGTAATCGTACATTAATGGACATGGTTAGAAGTATGTTAAGTAATTCATCTATTCCTCTTTCATTGTGGATGTATGCTTTAAGGACTGCCGTTTACTTACATAATAGGGTTCCTAGTAAAGCACTCCCAAAGACTCCTTTTGAACTCTGGACTGGTAAGAAACCTAGTTTAAGGCACCTGCATGTTTGGGATTGCCCGGCAGAAGTTAGAGTTTATAAGCCACATGAAAAGAAACTGAATTCAAGAACAATCAGTGGTTTCTTCAGTGGTTATCCAAAAAAATCAAAAGGGTATAGATTTTACTGTCCTAGTCACAATACAAGAATAGTTGAAACTGAAAATGCTAGGTCCATTGAGAATGGTAAAGTTAGTGGGAGTGTTTTTTTTAAAAAAAAAATAATCAATTGTAATATTTTTATTAATAAACTTTAACAAAAAGAAAATTGCACCCCCATACACCTCCTCGGCCAATCCCAATATAAAATTAAAAAATAATCTCTAATTCACCTTTCCTAAATCCAAACTCAATTACATTAAGGTGAGTCTATTCCCTTTTCTCAATGAAGTTAGTGGGAGTGAAGAACCACGTAAAGTGGAAATTAAAGAAGTTAGGGTGAGGGTTCCTTTACCTTTTACTTATTTTAAAGATGTTGTTCCTAAAGTTGTTGTATAACATAACAATCAACAAGAACAACAAATTGATGCTCCTGATAATCTCAATGAAGAGATAATTAATGAACCTGCAGTAGATGTACCACAAGAAGTAGCATTAAGAAAATCTCAAAGACAAAAAAGATCTGCTATTTCTAATGACTATTTGGTATATTAACACGAGTCAGAAATTGACTTGGGAATTGATAATGATCAGTTTCATTTTCACAAGATGTTGAAAATAATAATTCTGATAGATGGATAAATGCTATGAAAGATGAGTTAAAATCTATGGAACAAAATGAAGTATGAGACTTCATTGAATTACCAGAAGGTTGCAAAAGAGTTGGGTGTAAATGGATCTTTAAGACCAAACGTGACTCAACTGGCAACATCGAAAGTCACAAGGCTAGACTTGTTGCAAAACGTTTCACTCAAAAAGATGTCATCGACTATAAAGAAACATTTCCAGATGTCTCTAGAAAAGATTCACTCAGAATTACAAGGCTTTAGTAGCTCATTATGACTTAGAGCTACATCAAAGGAATGTGAAAACAACCTTTTATAAATGAAAATTTGGAGGAAGAAATTTATATGAATCAACCTGAAGGGTTCTCTTGTAAAGGAAAGAAATACATGGTGTGTAAACTTAAGAAGTCATTATATGGAAGCTTCCCAACAATGGTATCTTAAGTTTAATGAAACTATTGTAACTTTTGAATTTAAGAAAAACCCTGTTGATCGGTGTATATATCTAAAGGTTAGTGGGAGTAAGTTTATTATATTAGTCTTGTATGTTGATGACATTTTGCTTGCTACTAATGCTATTGATTTGTTGCATGATGTCAAGAGATATCTCTCTAACAATTTTGAAATGAAAGATATGAGAGAGGCATCCTATATGATTGGGATAGAAATATTTCGAAATAGATCACAAGGATTATTAGGTTTGTCTCAGAAAGCCTATATAATAAAGTGTTAGAGAGATTTAGAATGAAAAAATACTCATCAAGTCCCGTTCCAAGTCAGAAAGAAGATAAATTTAGTCTCAATCAATGTCCAAAGAATGAATTAGAACGTAAGCACAAATGAATGATATTCCTTATGCATCAATAGTTGGGAGTCTAATGTATGCCCAAACATGTATGAGACCAGACATCAGTTTCGCTGTTGGAATGTTGGGTCGTTATCAAAGTAATCCAAGAATAAATCACTGAAAAGCTGCAAAAAAAAGTGTTGCGATACTTGCAAGGAACTAAAGATCATATGCTCACTTAAAGAAGATTGATCATCTTGATGTGGTTGGATATTCAGATTCAGATTATGTTGGTTATGTGGATACAAGAAAATCCACATTTGGATATTTGTTCTTATTAGCTGGAGGAGCAATATTATGGAAGAGTGTAAAGCAGTCTGTTATATATAGTTGCATCCACTATGGAAGCTGAGTTTGTGGCATGCTTTGAGGCCATAGTTCAGGCTAATTGGCTGTGGAACTTTATTTCAGGACTTGGACTAGTCGACTGTATTTTCAAGACGCTGAAAATTTATGTGATAATACTGCAGTAGTCTTCTTCTCTAAAAATGATAAGTATTCTAAAGGTGCCAAACATATGAAATTGAAATACTTTTCTAAGGAAAAAGTCCAGGAACATAAAGTGACAATTGAACACATTAACACCAAACTTATGATTGCTGATCCTTTGACTAAAGGATTACCGTCCAAAATATTTGTTGACTAACATTTTAAAAGATACTTTTAATCATATTGATATGAAAAAATTATAATTTATAGTTCTTTTTATATAATTTTTTAAAAATAATATATCTAATGGTTTATTTTAAATATTAAATTAAAAAAAAAACAATATGACTTTAAAAATTAGGAAAATGACCTGCTTTACAACTGAAAAGAAAGACCACATTTAAGATTAGCAGAATTATTAAACTAAATATGCTTTACTAAGATTAGCAGAGTTATTAAATTAAATAAACATTTCTATATGAAGGCAAGCAATTAGAAGAAAAGATGTAGTGATTTCATAAGACAAAAGTATAAGAGTTCCACCATGACCAAATCCATAGTACTTTCAATATTCATATTGATCATTTTTATTCAGGCAATAAATTTTGCATCTGCATTTGTAACTTTATATACCATTCACGTTATTAACGCCTTTTCAAATAACGACGTTCCTCTTTTTGTCCAATGTGAATCTAAAAATGATACTCTCGTGAAAAAAGTTTTGAAAGTGGGTAAAGATTTGAGTCTTTCACTCAATAAAAATAACGTTGATACTTGATACTACTCGTTACTATTTTCACTATTTTTTGGGTTCAAAAGACCAACTTTTTGATGTTTTCAACAAAGAATTATCTCATGATTGTGGAAAAAAAGTGGAAAAAAAAGTGAAAGCAATTTTGAATGTTTTTGGGAAGACAAGATGATGGATTTTATTTTGGAGGTCAAAATTTTCCTGGTTCTTATTCCCAAAAGATAGCCACTTAACCTATGCTATATGGTTTTTTAATATAATAAATTGCTTGTTTTTTAAATACAAGTTTTTTCTTTTATTGTATTTGACAATTGTCAAGTTATTATTAGTGTCACTTTCTTTCATTATTTGTGTTTAATTAGAAGAAAGCCACTTAACCTAAGTTATTGGACACTTGTAACAAATTAGAAAAACATATTAGATCCTTTAATCCGATAAATTTATGTAACTTAATCGAATTACGTCTTTGTAGAAAATTAAATTTGATTAATCTACTTTTAACCGAATTTGACCCCTATGGTGCTACATGGTCAATTTGTCAAGATTATTTTTCATAATGCTATTGTTTATATTAATGATGATTAATAGTGAATCAGATTTCACCAAAACATTAATAAAATCCTCATATTTACATATACTATTTTTGCATTGATTTAGAGTAATCAACCTAAAGAATGTACGGAAAAATAGACCCACCTCTCACCTTGGAAAAAAATAATTAAGTCGATATTCAAAAGCATCAACTTATGATAATAGAATTGTTTTAAATGGATCTAGAGAACTAAAAAACATTTTTGTATCATTCATTATTGAAAATTGTCTTATCCAGAGATACGATTGTGGAATTCCGTTCAAATAGAAAGCTTTTTGGCCAGTTCAAGGTCAGCATTACTTCCTGAATTATTCTCATCGCACTACAACAAAAAAGACATTTAGTGACAATATATTTTTTCTTTAGCAATATCTGAATTAATTAATGTCATGGCATCTAAAATCACAAGATTCGTTTCAAAACAAATATGAAATTTTAGTGACTTTTAAATTCATGTCGATAACTAGGAAGAGCAAATAATAAAAGACACATAAATTCTTCCCAAACTAATAATATATTGATCAAACACAAATTGTCAGTTAATTAAAAAAGGTTGATATCAAGTTCTTAACAAAAAGAAATTTATGCATAGATCCACTAAACAAAACATTACTCCTAAGTCTTAATAGCCAAGTTTTTATTGTAAAGTACAATTTTTAATGGTCTATGCCTCAACACAATTAATTCAATAGTCTATGCCTCAACACACTTTCTCCGGAAAGTATAATATAGAAGGATAATTTTGTTATGTCAACTTTTGAATATAATAAATACATAAAAATGTAATAGATATATAATTATAATTGATTAGGGTAAACTAAAAATTAAATATAAAATTATTCATTAATTTTATAAAATAAACAAATATTATTAAACATTCAAAAGCGATATAATAAAGGAAAAATTACTAAAATACACTACTTTAATTTATTTAATTTCATTAATTCCCTACTGATGTATTAAATTACAAAAATCCCTTTTTTATCCCAAATGATACTAATTAAATTTTATACATTAATTTTCATGTCCAACATATAAAAAGATACTTAAATTCACAATTTAAATTAGATACTTAAATTTTTATATACTTATCAATATTTCATATAAATATGATACTTAAATAACAGATGTATGACAGTATGATACACATATCCTATTATTTGATACCTTAATATATACGACATATAAGTAAAAATAAAACAAAGAATCATTCTATCATGATCACCAAAAAATGATACTTAATAAAATTAATTGAACATACTAACAAATATATTCAAAAATCATGATAAGATTAAAAAGATACTTAATACAATTCATCTTATACTAACATATAAAAAAACAGGTTAACATGATACTTACAAAATACTAATTGAAACTATATATATAAACGAAATATTAAATTTAAAATATATTTCTTTGATACATTAAATTTCATGTCCAACACATGAAAAGATACTCAAATTCACAATTTAAATTAGATACTTAAATTTTTATACACATATACTATTATTTGATACCTTAATATATACGAAATATAAGTAAAAATGAAACAAAGAATCATTCTATTACGTGATACTTACAAAATACTATTTGAATCTATATATAAACGAAAAATTAAATTTAAATATGTTTCTTTGATACATTAAATTTCATGTCCAACAAATAAAAAGATACTCAAATTCAGAATTTAAATTTGATACTTAAATTTTAGTTACAATATATCATCTCACCGGAGCTCCGGCGACAAATACTTATCAAAGGGCATCGTTATTATGTATTCGGAAAAAATCGTCTATTAATATATCCCCTTCACATAGTACTATTATTGTTGCTATTTTTATTTTTTCATGGAGTTGATTTGCCCAAATTCCTGGGAGTGAAATTAGTCACAAGATTAACTTAAATCAAGTGAAGGGAAATCAGTTACCCTTGATTTTAGCTATAACAGTTACAGAAAAAAAAAATATTTGGTCATTTATATTTAAGTATCATTTCTATTTTATAAAGTATCAGGAATTTTTAAAAATAAGGGATTTTTGGTAAATATTGATATTATAGGGATAAAATGTAATTTATCATTTACAGTATGTCATTTCCCTAATTTTTACTATAATAAACCACTATTATTAGACAGACTGAGTAGTTACTCTAGAGAATTTTATCTTTAAAAGAAAAAAAATAGGACTAGAGAATTAAGTATGCCCGCAATTGAGGGGGCAGAAGTATGTAATAGTCGAGAGACCGGAGTCAAGAAAAGGAGTTAGGTGATTTCAAATTTGTAACTTTTTGTTGATTAATCCACAATTATAGTGTCGAAAGAATTTTTATCCATATGGACATATTATTATTTATAATTATATAATATTTTTAATATTTATGTGGGTATACATATATTTTTAAAATACATTATTAAATAGTTCAGGGGTAAAAAGTCTTTTCCAAGTTTGCTATCGTTACGTCATTTTCAGTCAAAATTCGAATATATTTCTGACATTTTCCCTTTTAGTTACTACTCCCTCTGTCCTTATTTCGTTGTCCACTTAAAAAAATGCACACATATTAAGATAATAATACTTAACATAGTAAAGTTACAATCTTACCCTTATTAAATATGGTTTCAAAAAGGATGAATTGAAACTTAAAAATTTTCAAGAAGTTTAAATGAGGGTATAATAGGAAAAAAAATTGACTTTTTTTTTATTTGTTAAAATGGACAAGTAAATAGGGACATCTAAAAGAGAAAATATGGACAAGTAAATAGAGACAGAGGGAGTACTTCATTTATCCATAATTACTTGTTCAATTTTCTTTTAACTTGTTTATTTTGACAAATCAAGAAAACATATTTTTTTTTACCTATTAAATCTCCAATTAATTAATTCTGTAAAAGGTAGAACTACTTTAAAATCTTTAATTTTTGATTCATTTACTTCATAATTAATAAGGTTGAAAATGATAAACTTACTAGTAGCTGCACTTCAATGGCCAATGCCCCAACACAATCAATAAGGAAATAACAATTACTCCTTCTGTCCACTTTTAATTGTCATCGTTTTCTTTCTTAAAGCTAAATTATAAAAAAAATGACTAACATTTTATGACGTAGTATTATCATATTGAAAATACTTTTCGTATAATTTTTTATATTTAATTTTTTTAGTTAAAATATCGAATTAATATAATATGATTTAACTTTAAAAAATAATTAAACTGGCCTTTGAAAAAATTTAACATGACAATTAAAAATAAACTAAGAGAATACCTCTATTTATTTTTACTTGTCTATAATTTCAAAAAATATATTTATTTTTTTAATTCATAACTTTTAATATAATATAAAAAAAATAATTATTTCAAATCACGTTCTAATCTTATTATTATTTTGACAAGTCCAAATATGAAATGTAAAAGGGAAAATTGTATAAAATAGCAAACTAATAACCTAAATTAAATGGAATAGCTAGGGTTTGATTTAATTGTGTTCCATAGCAAACGTTGGCAAAACTTTGCCAGGCGTGTCTCTCCCAGAAGTCTCGCTCGTCACTCTCCCATTCTCGCCTCTCTCGCTTTATACACAGAAGTGTATAATTTCTGTTTCTGTTTTGTATAAAGCGAGAGAAAATTGTATATACACATGCAAAAATGTATATCTTCGTGTTATACACTTGATTATATAATTTACAAACATTTTACTTCAAATATTGCAGAGAAAAAGGCCAAAAAATTATACAATTGTGAATTATACAATTGCAGTGAAATACAATTTTTTCTAGCTTTATACAACAGAAGTGTATATATTGTGTTTCTGTTTTTGTATAAAGCGAGAAAAACATATATCTTCTTGCTATACACTTATAATTATGCAATATATATACATTTTAATTCGATTCAACTGTATGCAAAGCTAATTATACAATTGCAGCGAAATAGGCCAGCGAATTATACAATTGGCCAGCGAATTATACAATTTAGGCCAGCGAATTATACACTTTTATATGTATAGCGAATTATACAGTTTTTATGTTTGCTATGGAGCGCAATTATGCAAAGTTTGCTATATTATACAAATATGATTTTTTTGTTTGCTATATGTGAAAGTTGTCCAATGTAAAAATGCATAGTTAGAATTGACTAGACAATTTTATCTTTGAAAGAAACATATAGGAGTAGAGAATTTAAGTATAGCCGTAAATGACGGGGTAAAACTACTCATAGACTTGACTAGTTTTGTTAGATTTTATTGACTATTGATCACACTATATTAGGCATAAATTACTTTCTCCATTTATTTTTAGTTGTTGTAGTGTTTATTTTTAAGGCCTAAGTCATATACAAGCCCTTAAAGTTGTCCGCATATTTCATTTAGACACCTTAACTTAGGGCAGTACCTATTGAACACTTCAATCTTAACAAATTTATATCTATTAAACACAAAATGAAAATTTATGGAAAGACATAAGTGTGTGTGTCTCAAACACAAATACATAGCAGATAAACACAAATACATAGCAGATAGACCAATAACATGATAACACGTGGCAATTAGATAAAAAAATAAAGAAAAAAATAAATTATTTTATCAACCCCTCATCCCTGTTCTTCTTCGTCAAAATTTGCTGCCATTGTCAAGCTTTTCGCCCATTTTGAATTTTCTTTGATCACTTACTACCATAATTATCTAAAAAAAAATAACGACTTGAATTTTCTTCAATCACTTGCTACCATAATTATCTTTAAAAAATAACTACTTTTGATTAAAAGAATAATCAATTAATATTACTTATATAAAAAAAAATGAAACTTTGCTACAACATTTGAGTTTTAGATCTATTAACTTTTAAAAAATTAAGCTAAAAACAAAAGAAAAATAAAAAAGAGTTAGAGAGTACTTAGAGGATGACTGAAATGTAGAAGTGAAGAAGAAGACAAGTTTTTTCATTTTTTTTATTTAATATTAAAAAGTTAAGTATATAAGTTGGAAAACAAAAAGAAAAAAAATAAATTTTTAATAGCTATACGCGCTTAAGAGAGTGGAACACACTCTTTTTGCCATGTCATCATTTTGTGTCGAATTGGGAATGATTTATGAATAAATAAGTATTCAATAGGTACAAGTCTTAGTTGAAGTGTCTAAGTGAAATATATGGACAACTTTAGATGGCCGTATATGACTTAAGTCTATTTTTAATTATCACAATTTGTTTTAGAGTTACATTATACGAGATTTAATTAACATTTTATGATATATTTTTTGTCATAATAATATATACAAAATTATAATTTATAATACTTTTTCTACAGTTTTTGAATATATAAATATTTTGCTTATAATTTTAAAAATTAATCAAATAACTTTTGAAAAGCGTAACATGAAAAATGAAAATGTATTGACGGAGTAAACTAATCTCAGATGTAAACAACACCCTCCATGTATTAATCTTAATTTATATAATAATACATATCCTTTTGACAAAAAAAAAAGGATGATTTTCTGATACTTAATAAAGATGCAAAATATTGAGAAAAAAACGTATACTCACTTATTTATTAAATTTTTACGAATTAATTTGATGACGAAAATAAATGAAAGAACACACTGACTAGAGAATTCATCTTTAAGCATGTCTCATAGTCATATATATATAACGTAAATGATGGGGCAAAATTTTGTCAAGTAAAAAACACATGCAATATAACTAGGGATGACAGAATCGATAATTAATATGAGTATTCATTTATATTTAATTACTTTTAATGATTAATTAGTTAGGTATCAATTCATTTTAAATGGATAAAAAGAAATCTTATTCATATTATCCATTCAAAAGTGGATAGTTAAAATGTCTATACATAAAGAAAAATGGTAAGCGATGATAAATTTTTTATAAAATTTACATTTTTTTTTAGGATGGGGTGCGTGGGTGGGGTAGTAGGGGGAGGGGGCTGGTAAAGGGTGGAGTGATAAAAGAAGCTTTTGGAAATAATATTTAATTTCTTTTTTGGGATGAGGCTGGTAGGGCGGTGGGGCGAAAAGAAAATTTTCTTTTAGAAAAATTAATGTTAAGGCTTTTAAAAAGATCTATACTATAATATGAGTATTCATATTTATCATATTATTATTGGGTAACTCGTCTTTAGTTATTTAAAATATGAATCAACTGGAATGATTTATTCATTTATCTTTTAGCTCAATTTCGATCGATTTAATTTGCTCGTTTGTGATGAATTACTCAAAAAATCTTCTAAACAAGGCTAACATACATTCCTATGAGTCCAGAGTTTAAAGGACAAAAAAAGTTTGAAAAAAAAATTCAAAAGTATTTTTAAAAAAATTCTAATCAAAAGGACAAAATCGCTATGTCAATAGCGATTTATTTTAACGACGTTAACTGACCAATACTGACTTAGCAATTTTATCCAAAAATAATTTTAAAAAATCGCTTACCCTGCAGCGTTTTTTTCGATATCTTTTCTAAAAGAAGTTTAAAATCGCTGTTATGCAGCGTTTTTTATTAAAATGGTTTTTTCTTTATTGGAAATCGCTGCGAAGAGAGCATTTTTTCCTTTTTTTTAAAAAAAAAAATCGCTAGTTTCACAGCGATTTTAGTGAACCTTTTCTTAAAAAATAACATAAAATAAGTGTCATGACAGCGATATTGGTGGTAATATATTTTTTTAATTTTTTAAAAAAGATGAAATTCGCTGAAAAAAAAATAAATAAAACCGTTGTCTAAACAGCGATTTTGGTGGAAAATATATATATTTTTAAAATAATTAAAAATAATCGCTTACGATACACAATTAAAAATAAATTCACTAAAAATTTGTAAAATATCAACTAGTTGGTAATTTCACTATTTGACAAAATTAAAAAAAAATAAAAAAAATTAATAAAATCGTTGAAAAGGCAACAATCTACAATACAAAATTAAAAGAAAAAACCAATAAAATTGCTGCAAATGTAGCGATTCACAATTTTAAAAAAAAAAATCACTAAATCGCTGCAAACATAGCGATTTACAATTTTTTTTTTTATAAAAAAGTTAACCCACGGCAGCGATTGGTTAAAAAAACCTTTTCCAATAAAAAATAACAATAACAAAAATCACTACCAAAGCAGCGATATCAAAAAAAAAAGAGTACAATATCGCTACTAAAACAGCGATTTTACTTAACACCGTTAAAATAAATTGCTACATTAATAACGATCTTACCATTTTATTTAGAAATATTTTTGATATTCCATTTTAAAATTTTTGTCAATTTCTTTTTTTTTTTTTTCCTCCGAACTCCTTTTCTTACGGCAATAATGTAGCTAGGAAACAAACTGTTTAGACTCCAAACTCCATTTCTTACGGCAAAAATGTAGCTACGAAACAAATTGCTAAGGAAAATAATAATGAATTGTCACTACTAATCAGAAGCAATTAGTTAAACGTCAAAACATAATTAAACAGATTATGATGAAACAAATTATAGATATTTTTTGTGATGATAAATGTTTTAAGTAATATGCGGTTAACGGTATAAAGACTATTTATACAATATTATCTCATTTAAAAATAATTTTGTATAATTCTATTTTTTCCGTTTCAAAATAAATGATAATTTTTTTTTTTAAATTATTTTAGGTAATAAAAAAAGCATTATCATATTCTTTCAGTTTTATCCTCATTTAAATAAAAAAAATCCGTAACCAAGAAATCGATTATGAATGAACTACATCTTTTTGAAGGTATTTTATTAAGGTAAAATTAATACAAATACATCCAACTTTCTAGGAATAAATAGTTTTCTTACTAGGATACGTTTAAGCTTAAAATATCATTTATTTTGTAATTGAAGGAGCATATTTGTATTATGTAAACTAAATCTTGAAACTAATACTCATCTATATCAAAATAGATGTTCATTTCACGTGTCTATTTTAATTAATTAAGAGTCTTATTACTTTTGTTGAAATGTCACTCTTGTATTAAATGACTATATAAAATAAGATTTCAACCGTTTATTTTTACTTATTATTGTTTGATTTAGCCCAATCACTAAGAAAATAGTTATTGATATAGTCTCTTTAACATACTATTTCTACTAATTAATGTTAGTATCGAGTTTTTTAAAATGACGGAGAATAGTATTTAATGCTAATGAAATACAATAATTACTCCGTGATCGGTCTTAATTGCTTATCAACTTTTGAATTGACACATCTATTAAGAAAACAATTATTGACACAATGAATTACTATTAAAACAGAAAGCTTTTTTCTAAGAGCAATGTTTTTTTAAACGAGACATTTTTCTTATATCCCAATTAATTATGAAGTAAATGCATTAAAAATTTAAGATTTCAAAAAGTTTTACAAGTTCTCAAAAGTAATTAAGAGTATAATAAGTAAAAAAAGTTGTTCTTTTTATGTCAAAATTAACAAGAAATTCAAAATAATAATAAAAAAAAAACATTAATTAGAGACGGAGGAAATATCTTTTCTTAATATGACAAAAGCAACAAGCAGCATCAAATAGAGAGAATAAATAAAAATAAAAAAATTTAAATATTGAAAATATCATTAATAAAGTTAATTTAATAAAATACACATCTAACTAAAAAGAATTAATAAGTGTGTCGGATTACTCATATTCGAAATTGATCCCCTTCAATTCATTTTTAAGTAAAATCTGTCTCACGGGATTTGTCTAGTGCAGTTTACCTCTTATGTATAATTTGTAATAAAGACTGCAACCGAAATTGAAATGGCTCCTAATTATTTCGTGGTCAAAAAAAATAGGGACCAATATGTGTCAGAAATGTATTAGTTGAAAGTTCAATCCCTATGACAAGCATACTATTTTTTCTTTAGAAACCGAAAAGTGGACAAGTATGAGTGCAAGAAAATTCAGTTTTCAACATCAAATAAGCCTAAAAAGTGTGGAATTTTTATAACCAAGACGGCCACTGATGGCGGAGTCTTTTGACCACGAACTACTTTCTTATATAATTAATAAAAGGGCAACTTTAGCTTTCACACATATCAAATAAAAAATTTATATTTGTATGCTATAATAAAGTTTATATAATTGCGCTCTATAGCAAACACAAAATTGTATAATTCGCTATACATATACAAATGTATAATTCGCTGGCCTAAATTGTATAATTCGTTGGCTATTGTATAATTCGCTATCCTATTTCACTGCGAATGTATAATGCACAATTGTATAATTCGCTGCCTATTTCGCTGCAATATTTTTATAAAATTTGCTTTGCATACAGTTGAATAGAATTAAAATGTATGTATATTGCATAATTATAAGTATATAACAAGAAAATATATGTTTTTCTCTCGCTTTATACAAAAATAGAAACATAATATATACATTTCTGTTGTATAAAGCTAGAGAAAAATTGTATTTCACTGCAATTGTATAATTTGTTGGCATTTTTCTCTGCAATATTTGAAGTAAAATATTTGTAAATTGTATAATTAAGTGTATAACACGAAGATATATATTTTTGCATGTATATATAAAATTTTCTCTCGCTTTATACAAAACAGAAACAGAATTTATACACTTCTGTTATAAAGCGAGACAGGCGAGCGAGAATGGAAAGTGACGAGCGAGATTTTAGGGAGAGAGACGTCTGACAAACTTTAGCTAACGTTTGCTATGGAGCACAATTTTCCCTTAATAAAATGATTGACATCGTCAATTCATCAAACAGTAATACATACAAATTCTAGTACTAGTTTTCAAATTACATGAAAAATCTGCCTCTATAAATAGTTATTTGGCCTAGTTCTAAAAACAACATAAACTTGCAAAGCCAATAGAGTTGATTATATAGTTAACAAGTTATCATAATGGCTTCACTATATAGCTTGAACACTTTAGCCATTGTTGCTTTCGCAATTGCTTTCTTGGTACAAGTCACTTTAGGTAAGTCGTTCTTTTTTTCTTAATAAAATTTCATCGGTGTAATTTAATTTGTTATAACATGTTATGTATCGGTATGCAGGGGATATTGCGTGCGAGAATTTGAATGAAGACTCTTGTGCCTTTGCAATATCAAGCACGGGTAAGCGTTGTGTTTTAGAGAAACATGTTCGTAGGAGTGGTGAAGAAGTATATATATGCCGAACATCAGAAATTGAGTCTGATAAACTCAAGGATTGGATTGAAACTGAAGAATGCATTGTGGGGTGTGGCGTCGATAGAAATGCCCTTGGCATTTCTTCTGATGCTCTGCTTGAGTCTCGTTTTACTAGAAAACTCTGTTCCTCTGCTTGCTACAACAACTGTCCTAACATTATTGATCTCTACTTCAATCTTGCTGCTGGTGAAGGTATTTTACTAAGTCAAATGATTTAATTATGTGATGATTCATGAATAATTTGTTAGGTTTTATTTGATCTAAATTTCTACCATAAATAGGTTTTTTTTTTAGGAAAAAAATTTTGGATTGACTAATCTTTTTTCTAGTAGGAAAAAGTTTAGAATTATATAAATAGAGACATATTCTTTCTAACTTAATTAGCATTCACAATATAGTCTTAAAGGCTTTGACAGTTTTGGTTAGGGAGAGAATTTTATGGGTCACAAGCTTGATACGTTATCACTTGTGTGAACCTCCATGTATTCCGAGTGAATTGGTTGAGTTGTTTCCCTCTGTATATTTATAGTGGATTGCTCATCTCCTTTGTGGACGTAGATCGATTGACCGAACCACGTTAAATCTTTGTGTCTTTTGGTATATTTTTCGTTATCTTCATATTCGTGGTCTTTTGAGGTTTGCTAGCTTCCGCGTTTACACCTACTTATTTTCGATCCTAACATAACGAGCATATCTTTGATTGGGAATAGGTGTATATCTACCCAAGTTATGTGCAGAGCAAAAGGGAAAAGGACGTCGTGAAATGGCTGAGATTAGAAGCTCGGGATTTGTTGCACCAGCACCGGAATCAGAAGTCAAGCCCCTTAATTTCATGGTTGCTCCGGCAATGCCTCCATTTTAAATTCGATAAAGCTTATTACACTTAGCTTAGTTACAAGTGGTATAAAGTAAAATAAGTACTCTGGGTTTGGCCCAGATGATAGCATATAGTTGTATCGTTCTGTGGTTTGTTAGTATTTCACAAGGCAGGTGGAGAAATGCATCTATTATTGTAATGGAGTTTTGATAATGTTTATTAGCAATGGGGGTACTTTATTTGTTTTGTTTTTCTTTTCATTCGTGCAAAACTTAGATCTTGATGATTTAAAACTGCTAACGAACGAGAGCGAATTAAGTGAGTAAGTACAGAATGAACTAATAGTAGCAACGAGCTATAAAGGAATGACTCCGTTGTGAAGTTATATCAAAATCCAAAATGAGCCCTTTTTTACAACTAAACATCATCCTTAATAAAAATGTTTGCTCAAGACACAGTTGGTTGGCTTAATAAAAATTTTCATCATACGTGTATAATATTTATAAGACACCACATAGGACATAAAAGAATTATGTAGGATGACTCGTAAAAAGAATGTGTCTATTTATATTAGTTTAATTATCTACTTGCACATACTCAAAGTTAAAGAGTATAAATGCCGGATGAAGTCAAAATAAGATTGAAGAACATATTGATATATTATGGCTTATATTTTTATGTACAAATTTCACAAATCGTTGGGGATCCATTTTTGCGGTTTATATTTTTCAAGTGAGTGACTTTTTGGGGCTAATTTTAATTCTGTATCAATATATGTGTTATAAATTCATTGAAATAAGAGAATCGTCCATAATCTATTCATGAACTTATTTTTATAATGAATATATATTTTTCAAGATGATGTGAACTTTTTTAGAATAACAACGTATATACAAATTTAATATTAAACATGGTGATTTTTAGATTAATTTTTTACCCTAAAAATAAAAAAGAGTATTATTCACCATTACAAGACACTTAATAATAAGAAAAATATCTATATTTCTTGCCTTTCTTCTCTTTATAACAATTATATTATTTTTAGCTTCATTTTACAACAATATGGCTATTTTTTCATGTAGGTAGGTATACATAGTCAGTTAATTTGCCACTTTGAATTTTTATTTTGATAAGGATTTGATTTACATTTATGATCTTTCCCATAATCCCCTTTTCCCCTCTGGCCTCTACCTTACGTATCAAAAACAATTTATTTATTGTTTTAAAAAATACTTTTTAACTACATTTAAATATGGGGCTATTTTCCAATTACAAACTCTAAAAATGACTAGTCGTAAACTTTTACCCTAAATTTATTTACCCGTGTTTCATATTTTTTGAATGTTATTTAAATTTATAGAAAAATAGAATAAGTAGGTATATATATTTTACGAGGCAATTCATGTGAGGTACATTCGAACTGATTTGTTAATTTCATGTAGGTCGCATATTATGTAATGTATGATGTATAAATTTATTTATGTTATAAAATATTATAATGTGAATGTCCACTACACCAAAAAGTTACACACTCATTATCTCCAGTACTTTCCTCATTACGAAGATGACGATAATCTCCATAACCTCCACTTTTATAACCATTATTCTTGTAACATTTCACTTTCATAACCTCCCCATTATATTCATGTTAATGTCATATTTATGACTAACCTTTTGTATACCTCTATGTTACAATATAAATAGAGTCATAAAGGTTCATATTGTGTACACTTAAAGATTTGATGAACACTTGAAAGAAAGAAAGTTAGCTTATATTATTCTTCTATTATCTTATATTCTTCTTCTCTTCATCTTGTTATTGATCTTTTATTCTCAAGTTTTATAACAATTTATTCAATTTTTGTATAAATTTAATTATCTATTTATAAATGAGTCCAAATTAAAAGTCAAGTTCGTATATTATACTTACATTACTTTAGATTCTCCAGCTTAATTTAGTACTAAAAAAAACTCCATTTTTAATAAATAGAATATACAATAATTCTTTTTGTTTGACCAATTATAATTTGATACAAAATTTAAAGAAAATAACTCAAGAATAATTAGATAATGTGACTTATTATAACTCGCGACATAGAAGACTCTAGAAACAGTTTACGTAATATATGTAATTTCTTTATTTTTCAAGTTTATTTATTTTATTTAATTTGTTGTATACTTAAAAATCACATAAAAAAGAAATATCACGAATCACAATAATTAATAATTTAAAATATTTAATAGATATAAAAAATGTGATTGACTCTTATATCGTATCGGTGACACGTGAATTAGAAAAAAAGAAGTAATATATGTTATTTGAAAATGATGCCATAGTTTTTTTTTTTAATAAATTACTATGATTTAACAACTTGAAATATTTAAATACATATAAAAAATCAATTGACTCTTGAATCCATATGTGCCACGTATATTAGGACACTGAAAATACTATATATTATTTGAAAAATATGTAAAATGCTATAAGTCACAATAATTAACACGTCAAATATTTAAATATCATACAAAAAATTGAATGACTCAAAAATGTAACATCTATTGGACCGTAATGGTACGAGTTCTTATCTCTAGTACTAGGTAGGGGCGTACATGATCGGGTTGGTTTGGGTTTTTCAAATATCAAACCAAACTATTTATATAAAATTTTAACTAACTAATAAAATTTAGATTTTTTCGGGTTATTCAACCTTGGGTTGGTTCGGTTTTTCAATTACCAAACCAAACCATTATGTCAAATTCTTAAATTTATAAAAATCAAACCAAATAATAAATCTCGAATTGTTTCAGATTTTTGAATTTTTCGGTAAAGTTTGCATACAAACACATTATTAATTTGTGCTTCAAATATTTCTCTGGTCCAACCAAAATACAATTATCTAAGGTGTTTCTTAAAAAAATTTAACACAAAATATGAGATGAGTATTAATGACACAAAAATATTTAATTAAAAATAATAATAAAATAATCATATAAAATAAATATTGTAAAGTCACAGTGAAAATGATCATAATTTAAAGTACTAAATCATGTTTAAATAAGTTTAATAAGCATTAGTTACATTACAAAATATTTAAGGAAAATTGAAATTTGATTATGTATTTTTATTATCTAAACCATGTAAAACTAAAGAACAAATATTCAATATTATTGTCATTTAAGTGTTGAATCGATTTTCTTTTTGCATTAGTATTAATTTGATTTTGATTTAAGTTTTATTATAATTATCAACATATATGAACTATAATCTTTATTGTACCATTTTGAATTCTAACTTTTAAACTTGAAATAATATATTAAAAGATAAACTATGAAATAGTATAAGAAATATTTTAAAATTATATCAAAGTAAATATTTTTATGTATAAAATAAATTTTAAAATAACATATATAATGTCGAGTTGATTTGGTCTCAGGTTTGTTTTTTAGTTAAAACCAAACTCAAATATAGTCGGGTTTTTTTTCCAATACCAAATCAAGTCAAACCAAATCAATAATCAGGTTTTTTTCCGGGTTAACTCGATTTGTGATTTTTTGATTTTTCAGTTCAGTTTTGTACACCCCTAGTGCTAGGGGTAGGTCTACAACTTGGCAAAAAAAGTAATCGCCTTAGGCCCCAAAACTTAAGGGACCTCATTTTTTAACAAATATAATAGGTTATAAGTTTTTTTTTGTAAAAAAAATATCAAATATTATTTGTAGTAAATAAAAACTTTTTATAAAAAGCGGAGAAATAATAGAAGTTTGACAAATTATAAACTACGCCTCAAAAGAAAATTAAATAATTAACTATAATAAATTTCATAAAAAAACATATATTCAAATTTAAGGCTTCTATTTAAATTTAATTTTAAACCACCAATTTATTTGAGGCGCCCCTATCTAGCAATATGATCCTATTAAAAGTGCCCATGTCTAGTACTACTATGATCCTATTACAAGTGCCCATGTCTAGTACTACTAATAGTCTAATAGGAAAATGTTTAAATATGTTCTCGAACTTTTAATAAAGCCTTATTTATATTATCAGTTAAAAGTTTGATTTATGTCATTACTGTTAAAGAAAAGGCTCATTTATTCACTATTTTTTAACAATGGTTTTGCAAAATCATTTTTGACATGTGGTCAATTATAATTCGATCACGTCATTAATTTTTTTAATAAAAAAAAATTATAATTCTAAAAAAATTGAATTAATTTTTTTTATTAAATAAATTGATGACGAGGTCGAATTAATTAACCACGTCATCAATTTTTTAAATTAAAAAATCCAAATTTTGAATAGAAATTGATTTTTTTTTATTAAAAAAAATTGATGACGTGGCCGAATTATAATTGGTCACGTGTCAAAAATGGTTTTGCAAAACCACCGTTAAAAAATAATGGCATGAATGAGCCTTTTCTTTAACCGTAATGACATAAATGAACCAAACTTTTAACTGATGACATAAATGAGTCTTTTCTGAAAATTCAATGACATATTTAAGTCTTTTCCCTAGTCTAATATGAATCTATTATTACATGTTAAACATCTGCCTCTATAAATAGTTGTTTAAAGTTGTTCTAAGCAAAAACAAAAGAGAAACAACATAAACTTGCAAGGCAATAGAGTTGATTATATAGTTAACAAGTTATCATAATGGCTTCATTATATAGCTTGAACACTTTAGCCATTGTTGCTTTTGCACTTGCTTTGGTACAAGTCACTTTAGGTAAGTCCTTTTTTTTCTTAATAAAATTTCATCGGTGTAATTTAATTTGTTATAACACGCGTAACCCTATGCAGGGGATATTGCGTGCGAGAAATTGAATGAAGACTCTTGTGCCTTTGCAATATCAAGCACGGGTAAGCGTTGTGTTTTAGAGAAACATGTCCGTAGGAGTGGTGAAGAAGTATATATATGCCGAACATCAGAAATTGAGTCTGATAAACTCAAGGATTGGATTGAAACTGATGAATGCATTGAGGCGTGTGGCGTAGATAGAAACGCCCTTGGCATTTCTTCTGATGCTCTGCTTGAGTCTCGTTTTACGAGAAAACTCTGTTCCTCTGCTTGCTTCAACAACTGTCCTAACATTATTGATCTCTACTTCAATCTTGCTGCTGGGGAAGGTATTTTACTAACTCAAATGATTTAATTATGTGATGATTCATGAATAATGGGTATGTCTTTGATTGGGTATAGGTGTATATCTACCCAAGTTATGTGCAGATCAAAAGGGAAAAGGACGTCGTGAAATGGCTGAGATCAGAAGCTCGGGATTTGTTGCACCAGCACCGGAATCAGAAGTCAAGCCCCTTAATTTCATGGTTGCTCCTGCAATGCCTCCATTCTAAATTCGATAAAGCTTATTACAATTAGCTTAGTTACTAGTGGTAAAATAAAATAAGTGTACTCTGGGTTTCGCCCAGTTGATAGCATATAGTTGTATCGTTGTGTGGTTTGTTAGCATTTCACAAGGCAGGTGGAGAAATGCTTCAGAGATCTACAAATGCATTCACCCTGCTGGGCCTATTTCAATCTTTTATTATAATGGAGTATAGATAATGTTTAATAGAAATGGGGGTACTTTATCGATTTTGTTTTCTTTCCGTAAAACTTAGATCTTGTTGCTTTAAAACTGCTACTGAACGAGAGTGAATGAAGTGAGTAAGTACAAAACGAACTAATAGTAACAACAAGCTACAAAGGAATGACTCTGTTGTGAAGTTATATCAAAATCCAAAATGAACCCTTTTTACAACTAAACATGATGGAATTACACCTCTGAATTGGGAAATCTTTGTTGCTCAGTTGGTTGGCTACTGAACTGGATTTGATTCTCCGTCTTATAATCATTTTCTATTTGACCTCCCCACAACTTTTCAAAGGGAAAAAACACCTCTGAATTCCAAATGTTGGTATTGTACTTTTATCGAACAGGTAGAGTGCATTTCAGTCTTAAACTAAACCCTTCCATCTCCCAAACAATTGAGACATCGCTGAATCCTGCAAAATCCTCATATTCTCATTAGTTGAATACTTCAAAAAAAAATTAAAAAATTATGAGAAGTTGAAATGGAAGTGAAGTAACTCACTTGTTTCCCTCGCAAGTAGGACAAACACATGGATTTATAAATAGAGGATCATAAAGGGGTGACCATTTTATTGTACCATTTGCGTTGCAAAGCTTACATTTATAAAATCCTTTACCTCTGCAATACAAACAAAGCTTCCCAAACTTTTCCTGCCACATAAATTCAAAGAAGATGAAAAATCTGAAAATGGGTTTTTTTTTTGAAGAAAATAGATATATTACCCCAATTATTTACCTTATTAATTAAGGCTTTATGGCGAAGGACTGAAGTGGTGAGTGCAGAGATAGAGATAGCTCCACCAAGAAGAACAATGGAGCCTGTTGCTAACGTCCGCAGGAGTGGCGGAATCATTTCGCCACTTTGTTTTACCTTGTGATAAGTTGAAACTTTTTTTTATCTTATGTCAAATACATAAATACATTCCTAAAAATTTTTTCAACTATTTTAACTATGTTATTTTTCTATTGAATTATTGAACTGTCCATAATTTGTTTTTTTTAAACTCCGTTGGCTGATGTGGACTAGATTTTATGAGAAATATTAATAGGAGGATACATATGTTGTTCGAGAATTCATTAATCCAATTGATATTGAAAATATTCGTAAATAATTGTGTTTTACTTTAAGTTATTTGAACGCGTTAAAAAACAAATGAGACTAACGCGCACTTTGTCTTCATTCCTTCAATCAAATTTATTACAATATAAACACAATTGAAGACATTTACAATAGAAAAAACCGATCAAAATTAGTCAACTGTATTTAAAAGGAACAAATTATGGGTGATTTAATGATTCAATAGGAAAATAACGTAGTTAAGGTACATAAATAAAAAAAATTCAACAAGTTTAGTGATCTGTTTATGAGTTTGACATTTATTTTATCTTAATATACATGTCCGATTTTGACAAATTATAAATACTTGCACGTGAATATATTTATCTATTAGTTAACTTTATAAAAAAAAAATTGCGAATAACAATAATAAGTTAAAAATAAGAATAATATTCCTCTATGCTCTTGAGGTTTTACTTCCAAAATGGAAATTCACTCTACTTCTAAAAATTCAAGAGATTGTTGTTAAATACGATTCAAGTAACATATACGAACACATTGAGGCATTAGGACTCTTCTCAATTGCTTTTTCCATAATTTTTTTACTAATTCAGTTGAGCAGAAAAATACTGCAAATGGAGACAATGGCTTTGACATTGCAGCAAAACAATACAATAAGCATGAACTTCAGATCGCCGCATCATCACTCTGCAAAATCCACACACCCAACTTTCACTTTTACAAATGAAAACACAAAAAACCAGAAACTTCATATGGAAAACCCAAAGAGTCGCCGCATCAGTCTGCAAAAATCAGGCCAAAACCAACTGGTTCAGAATCAGAAAATCCCACCCAAAACCAAACTCCAAGCTCTTGAAACTGTCATTAGGAACTTAGAAATGACTGTGAAAAATGGCACTGATATTTGCGACCCACAAATCTTTGCTTCCCTTTTAGAAACATGTTTTCAGTTGCAGGCTATTGATCATGGTATCCGTGTTCATGAACTCATTCCCGAGAAGCTTTTACGTAAAAACGTGGGCATTTCATCGAAGCTGATTAGGCTTTACGCCTGCAGTGGACAAACTCACAAGGCCCATCAACTGTTTGATAAAATGCCTAAGAGAAATACCTCAGCATTTCCTTGGAATTCGATTATATCGGGGTATGCTGAGAAGGGTTTGTTTGAAGATGCGTTAGCCATGTATTTTCAGATGGTGGAAGAGGGTGTAGAGCCTGATTGTTACACTTTCCCACGTGCATTGAAGGCTTGTGGAGGTGTTGGGTTGATTCATGTAGGAGAGGAAGTTCATCGCCATGTGATTCGTCGTGGGTTTGGAAGTAATGGGTTTATTCTAAATGCACTTGTTGATATGTATTCAAAATGTGGTGATATTGTTAAGGCTCAAAAGCTCTTTGATCAAATTGGGACAAAAGATTTGGTTTCTTGGAATTCAATGCTCATTGGATACATGAGACATGAGCTCGTAACTAAGGCGTTAAACCTGTTTCGTCTTATGATACGCAATGGAATAGAACCTGACTCTGTTTCTATATCAGCATTACTTGTTGCCAGAATACCTTTCTCAATTGGGAAACAAATTCATGGATGGGTTCTTCGTCGAGGGATAAATCAAGAATTGTCCATTGTTAACTCATTGGTTGATTTCTATGCAGACCAAAAGAAGTTGAAGCAAGTGAGATGGTTGTTTGAAAATATGCATGAACGGGATGTAGTGTCATGGAATTCAGTCATTTCAGCTCATTCCAAGCATTCTGAAGCCCTGTTGTACTTTGAGAAGATGGTGAAATCTGGTGACCTACCGGACAGTGTCACATTCGTATCTTTGTTGTCGGCATGTGCTCATTTAGGGAAACTAGAAGACGCGGAAAGGCTGTTTAGAGTTATGCAAGAGAGGTATGATATTAGTCCAAGGATGGAACATTATAGTTGTATGGTAAATCTATATGGGAGGTTAGGATTGATAGACAAAGCTTTTGATTTTGTAATGAAAAGAATGGAATTTGAAGCTGGACCAACAGTTTGGGGTGCATTGTTATATGCTTGCTACAGACATGGCAATGTTAAAATAGGAGAGTTAGCTGCGCAACATCTGTTCGAGTTGGAGCCAGATAATGACCATAATTTTGAGCTTTTGATGAAGATTTATAGGAATGCTGGTCTAACAGAGAATGTACAGAGAATAAAGCTAATGATGAAAGAACGGGGATTGGATTCTCCGATACCATATGAAAGGCGTTGAAGCTTCTTAAAACGACATTTTATCAATGACTTTGCGGATACAAAATACTCCCTACTGTATGTATTTCTTTACATTTGTACCACATTCTTTGGTTTTCTTAATAATTTGTCTTCTTCAATGTGCTTATTTTCTTAAATTTAGTCAATGAAAAGTAAGCCAAAAGTTTTGCCATAATTAGACCCCTGTCATCCACAAGAGTTAACAAAGAGATTTAAATCTTGTTAAGGAATTTCATATAATGATAGAACAGCAGAGCAGCTATGTATTTACAAGATTCATGGAATACACTTTCCTGAAGATCAAATGCTACAGTTTTGCACACCTTATATAATTTTCCTCGGGTATTTTGGAATGACTAACTTGATAAGGAACTGTTAAAAAGACTTGAATCGAAATTTCTGTTTCAATAGATGTAAGTAGATTCAGGTGAGACCTGTTTAACCATAAGAACTCGTCTCCTTCGACCAATCCAAGTTGTCTTCCATGGAGCATCACCTGAAACTACTATATAACCTGCATTTGTATACAATTGTCGAGCACCAAAATCATCCTCATAAGCCCTTAGGACTATATATTCAAATCTCCAAAATCTTGCAAGAACATCACAGGCCTTAAGCAAAGCAGTTGCAACTTTCCGCCTCCTACAGTTAATCAACATTTTAATGTGTCAAATCAAGTACCATTTGACAGTAAAAGGCAGACTTAAACTCATCTGTTTATCATTTAACATAGGATAACCATCTATGTTTGCAAGTAAACGAAACGACAAATAATGTTCTATGAAAGAACTTCATTTCCTGAATCATGTTTCTTTGACAATTTTTATCAGCTGAACTACTGAAGATAATGAAACATAAATAAAAAGTATGTTGCACCATGTCAAAGAAAGCATCAATTTTTTTACTTAAATGGACTGGTATTGAATCTTGGACCTGAAGTTGTTCAATACAGCGATCCCAGAAATATAGATATATTCTGTTGCTCCCGGAAGAAACTGAAGAACATCAGTATCTCTATGCACCGTGGCATCAACGACTCCTACAAGATCTTGTTCTACCTCAGGAGTGTCACTTGAGGCCTCCGCAACTAAGCATGCATACCTGTTTAGTCAAGTATTTCAGAAAGTTAGAACTGAATGACTATTTTCATTTTTAGTACAAAAGAACAAACATTGATCTAGTTTGGAGTAGCACAACTATAGGTTAGTTGTCTATTCGAGATCTCATAGAAAACATTGAATTAGTTTGAGCTTCATTAGAAATGAAGGAAGCCATCATAACTCAAATATACTCCATTAGCAATAATCTAATTTCAGAATCAGTGAATCACCATAGCAGAGAATGAAGTTATGTTAGATTATCTTGTTTGGGACTGAAGCATAGTTTTAATACACTTAGATATTCTTAACAGCAAGGTTCAACCTCATTCCTAAGTTTCGATTTTTTACCTGTCTGGTGGAGAATTCTTCAGTCTGTAAAGTAATCCTGAAAGTACTTCAGCCTACATAATCATAATTCTCACCACTTTATTATGTTGATAAAAAATAACACTAGTACATGAATAATAACAGATAGAACAGTGCTGGTGGAATTATAGAATAAAATATAGAAAATGCAGCCAAATTCATATCCTGATTACACAGATATGAAACTGAAAACAAATATATGATCTTCATTCTTCTTGTTTTCAAATTGCATATCCCCATCTGTTTTTTAGAAAGATCATCAACAACAACAACAAACCCAATATAGTTCCGAATGTGGGTCTGAGAAGGGTAGCGTGTATGTAAATCTTACTACTAGAAAGGTTGTTTGTCTCCAATCATAACAGCTAACACAAGAGGGGGCAACAACCATAACAAACTAATGTGATAACTAAAGCACAATGAATAACAAAGGTCCTAAGATAAGCCAGCTACGAGACGAATGCTACTAGTATTGATACAAAATAAGAAAATTGGGAAACATTTACAATGCACCAATCTATCCTGCAAAGAAAACGAGACAACACTCAACTACCTACTAACCTAACCCCGTTATATACAAAGTAATGTTAGAAAATAGAGTTCAAAAACAGTGAAGAACCTGGAAGAATTGAAAGAATAAATCATTGAAGATAAGAAGAGGTTCATAAAAGGCTTGAGCTTGAACAGCAGCAACATTCCTCATTTCTTGTTCAGTCTCAATCATTCTTCTCACTTTCCATCCATTTTCATTCACAAAACATCTCGCTTCACATTCACCTCTTTGTTTTCCCTCAGAATTGATCAGCCCTGCTTCTAATCCCCTCGCGGTTGTTGACGAAACTGGAAATGAACTGCTGCAACATTGTGGCATCTGCAATCTTTTTCTCCAATTACGAATTCCTTTGCCTTTGCCTTTGTATTTGTTAATTGAAATACCTCTGCATTTCCAAGAGACATCTTCCTTCAATCTTGTTTGAAAATGCGGTTGCCATTGACATTGTGCCATTTTGTTTTTTTTCACCTTCCGCTCACTGATCTCTCATCACTGTCAAAAGAGAAACTGGAAGATAAACCTTTTTTTTTTTTGTTAATTGTGATTTTTGTGGTTGATTGATACTCTTCTCATTCTCTTTTATCTCGTTTCACATAATTCGAATTTTGTTTTATTTTTGAGTCAGAATGTTAACATAATGAGAATCTATTTTTTATTTTTCAATGGAGAACGAATTATATGGACATTATAATAATTATAAAAATAATATTGCGAAAATCAACAAGTACAATGCCTGAAATCTAAGAGACACACTTTATACTAAGGTCCTATTATCCTTGAACTTATTTTATAAATAATTTTCAACCCTTTTTCGGTCACGTAGATATTATCTTGTGGACCTATCGCGAGTTGATATTTTTTTTTAAGTTAGTGTCACGTAGACTGAAAAAAGGTAAAAAATTATTTAAATGAAGTAGAAAATTATTTATAAAATAAGTTCAGGAGTAATAGGACATTAGTATAATATAAGTGTGTTTTTGAAATTTTGAGTGTAAATTGAGAGGTATTTACGCATTTTTCCCAAATAATACTTGGGGGATTTGGAGAAGACACATACTTCATATAGAGAAATTGTTTTTTCTTAAAAAAAAAAAAGTAGAATCGATTATATTTTTATTTGATAGATGATAGATAAATTGGATTAAAAATGATTCGACTATATTATTAATCATCGAAATAAACTGAAACATTTTATTTTACAAAAGATATTCACTTTTATAAATCTAAAAATATATATATTATTTTAATCAATTTTATACTCGACCATAAAAGATAATGTCCAGGTAAGTTTTGTGGCTATAGATCCATCAGTGGATTCTGCTCATAAATTATTATGACAAAATACAATAACATTTTTGAATGGTTGAAATTCATGTACACTTGGATAATAAATAGCCTAACACGTGTCCTCTCTTTGGTGCTTGTTGAGTTCCATCAAGGAACCATTGGTCCATAGATTTTGGAAGTAATTTAAGGCATTTTGGTACTTAGTTATAAAATTTTTCTAGTTTTTGAGATTTTGAAAATGTTTTGGGCCAAAACATATTGTTGATCACCTTTTAACAAGTTTATTAAAAAGGATTTTAGAACGAGAATATTCGAGATAAAGTAAAGTTTAATTATTCAAGTCATTTATCGGCGATTTTTATAAATAAAAAAAGTTTATTTACGAGTATTTAGTCATGACCTAGCTGGATGATTCAATATCATTAGCATAAGGCAACAATACGCAAATTATTATGGGACCTAACCAGGAAAAAAGATAAATGAATGGGTGTTTTGGACTCTGATCTTTGGAGGTATAAATGCTTTGGGTTTTAGTATTACTTTAGCCTTTTAGGTTCACAACGTCAAAACAAGAGAACTAAGAACCGCGATGGCTAGGGTTTGCAACGACGACATCAAGGGTTAGGTAATCTAGGGTTGTGAATTGTGAGTAATTGATATACTTTTACTATATTAAGCATAATTCTTACGCTCAATGAGTAATTTGTACTTTTACTACACTAAGCATAATTCTTGTACTCCATGAGTAATTTGATTTCTGTCTTTTTTTATTCCGTATCAAATTGTTGGACAAGTCATATATTTATTTTGTAAAAAAAAAATTATTGGTTAAATTGACAATTGAATCGTTAAAGATTAAAAATCAATAACAAACATCTTAAATGTTTGGTTATTGATTTAACATATTTAAAAATCGATAAATCGGATCAATAATACCTAAAATCAAACCAAACCTACCGATACACACCTCTAACTGAAAATGTGACCTTATATAGGAGGATACGAAGATAACAGATAAAAAGAGCTTTTGGCATTTGTTATCATCTGAACTTTATTGCTTTACTATTCATTGACATGTTCCTCCACCTATTTTATTACTACTTTGATTAGCGTTCGAAAATAATTTCTCCATTTCAAGAGAAAAATAATAATTAAAATTACATATAATATACTTCGATCTCTGTAAACTCCGGTTAGTGGGATTTCATGGACACATGGCTATTGTTATATGTCAAACTTTTATATTTTATAAAGGAAAAACCTATTTTCAAACAAATGGTGTTGGACACGTCTTCAAAGTACGTAACATCACATTTCAGCTTTTTATTTTTACTTTTAGTCAATGCACATATTTAACACCTGTTTAACCTAATTACCTAACTAAAAGCATAAATTATAAGTCTTAATCATATTATGGAGACATAAATTAAATATTATAATGAGGGATTTGCTGCACGCAATTGAGTTACTCACTCTCATTTTCCTCCACAAATTAAGGTCTAAATACACCAAAATTACCATTTATTCAATTATAATAAATTATTATTTATATAAAAGTTATTTTTTAAATACAAATAAAAAGTTTGAATAAAGTTATCCAATTCTAACTTCAACGAAAAATCTGGGATTAGAATTGACAAACTTTAATTTTTAATTTTAGTGCATTCCAACTATCAATAAGATATTTTGCGTGTTTGAGTTGAAAAAAAAAATACTAAAATTTGCATTTTGAATTTTCATGTGCGGACCTTAATTAAATGAATACGCAAATAAAAGTGTTTCATTGATTTGACGACAATTTAATTTCAAAACCTTAATATTTTCTAATAATTTGATTAGTTTTTCATAATATAAAAACAGAATTGTCATGGAATAGCACTTGATATCTAATCGATCTATAATTATTAGAGGAAAAATTATTTAGTGAACCTAAAACATTTAAAGTGTACATAAACATTATGACAAATTGACATTTGAACCATTAATTAAATTAATTTGGAAAAGTAGTGATAATTAAAACAGACAGGACACCGCTGCACCATCAACTAATATTATAGCCACACGCAAAGCTATATGATCATTGCCATGATTATTTTATTTTTTAAAAAAAAAAATATCAACGCAAAATTATTCATGAAAATATGATAAGTTTAAATTTGGGTATATATTGAATTAATTAACCACACATTTACTAACTAATACATTTTAAAGTTTGAGTTGATTTTTATTACGAGTGAATCGTTAAAAATAAATATAAATTATTTTGTTTTAGGTCGTGTTTCATACCTAAACTATTGATAGAGTAATGTAGCTATCTGAACTATCACTAATAGTTTGTTGAAACACACCTTGACTTATATTTGATGGTGTATATACTACGGTCTCTCCTTTATTTAAAAATTAGTATACTTAGCAGCGCTTCGCGTGGTTATGAAAAGGATTAAAATAAAATTACATATTAATATCAATAATTATTTTAATAAAAAGAATTTTTTGTTAATCACATAATTTTATAGATGAGAAGCTAAAAAAAATAATATTTAGATTAAATATGAAATTCATTAAGAAATCAATATATGTGAACTTCAAAAAGTTAAATATTAAAAAAAAATTATAGAGAAAAAGGGAAGGTAATAAGAATTGGTAATATTAGAACTACTTAAATGTAAACTTGTTATCATTTTTTTCTTTTTTTATTTGAGATTTTCTTAGCGTAATTTATATATATTTATGTAAATTTAAAATCTAATCATTCTTTTATGTTTATTTGTAATTTTTTAAAATATATTCTTAGTATAATTTTTCGGCAATGTATAACTTGGACTGCTATTAATAGTTAGTATTTATGACTAGATAGTTAGCTCCAACACTATTATAAATCATTATCCACAATTACTATTACTTGTCCTGAGTCAATCATCACGTGTTTTAATTATTTTTATTGTACAATATTAGATTAATTTAATACTTGTATTAATAACTTTTTAATAATTAAATTTTAAATAAAGAAAAGTTTAAGAATCTTAATTAGTTAAATTTCATACTTATTATTATTATTATTATTATTATTATTATTATTATTATTATTATTATTATTATCTCTACCGAAAGATGACTACAAAATAACACACAATTTTAGTGTGATTTTATAGTGTTAATGTAACCTTTCACATTAAATAATTAGAAGTTATCAATATGAAAATTTTAATTTAGAGGTTATGAATATGAAAGGTTCGAGGGTTATGAATATTATTAATAGTAATTTAAGAATAGAATTTATATAATTAAAGAGGTATAAGTTTATAAGAAAAAATAATTGAAAAAAATAAGAAAAAATATCAAATAAAATAAGAAAAATATGAATGGAGATCACAGAGAGGTGCCACATCACCTCCTCTATATCCTCATATATATATATATATATATATATATATATATATATAAATTCTATATATATAAATTCTGCCACATGAAAAACAATTTCATCGTGTAAAAATTTTAAAAATTTATCATTAGGTTGAAGTTAAAGTTAAAAAGGTTAAAAATTGCTACATGTAAATTAATTTATTTTTCATTACATTCGACATCTTCTTCTCCACCTTCTCAGTTGGGGTATCATATTTAATATTATTTTTATATCTCTATCAAACGATTCATAGATGTCCGATGATTCTCCATCTTGCAGTTATATGTGAGTCCTAGGTTTATGTAATTCTAATTTAGTCCATCATTAAGTTAGAGTTACATGTGAGTGTCTATACATAAGAACTCATACTTTATGAGATGTTTTTTTTTATATCTATTGAACCTTAAAAGATTACTATTAATTTAATTTTAGTTAACCTTCAACAATTGTCATCAAACTTATAATTATTCTTAATACAACAAATCAATCAAAAGGAAACTTTTTTTAATTAAATAAAAATGTTAAATTAACATATTTAATAATTTTCTTTATAGTTTGTAACAGTTACATATTATTTGATTAATTAATAATTCTATATCAGATTTTAAGTCAAATACATCTAGATATATTCATTTTTTGCTATCTTATACTCCAAAATAAAGAAAAAGGCCATGCGAGAAGAAAATACGCGAGCGAGATTCCTAAATACATGTGAATCACCGTAGATATATGTATCTGGGATAGGGAAGGAAGAGAGGGATCAGTGGGGACTGGAGAGCGACATAAGAGAGAAATGAGCTCGGGAGAGAAACAAATGCATGCAAATCCACTTAATACAATGTATCCATGTCCGGATGTATCTAAATGCACTAGATACATGTATTCAAAGTTCAAAATTTAATTAGTTGATAAAATTCTTAATATTACAAACTAAGATGAATTTAAGTAATTAGATCTTAAACTAGCGAAAAAAATCAAGCCAAGAAATTAATAGGAGTATTAAGTATAAGATAGGAAGTTCAAATTTTTCTTGCTTTAAGAAAGTTCAAAAGAAGTATATATAAATAACATACCTGAAATATTTAGGTACAGAAAGATAAATGTTAAATAGGATTCAAATTAAATAGTTTTGTACGTTACCCATAACAAATACAATCGGCAGGTTTAAATTTAAGCAAAGTCGAAAAGATTATTACTGTACTTTCTTTTTATTTATCTGAATAGAATTATTCGATATTTATTTGATCCGATCCGATCCAATCCATTTGGCGAAGAGGTAAATGACCCTTGAGATTGGTTGAAGTCATTTTAAGGTTACAGCTTGGATGCTTATCCTACAATTGTTCATCTAAAATTTTAGGTTAAAGTGGCCAAGTTTGAATTTGGTCTTCACAAAAGAGCCATTTTTTCCTTGCACCTTCTAGTAATTTTCTTCCATCCACTTTAATTTGCATGTTCCCTTTGGTCCAAATTGCTTCACAACTCCCATCCTATACGTGACCCCACTCTTGTCTAATCATGTCCGGCAACTATCGAACTTCAATCGATGGCGAAATTAAAATTTTTATTAAGGAGATTCAAAAATTGAAAAATAAATACATAAACTAATTAAAGGGAATTTGTGATATACTATATATACGAGTTCGGAGCTAAAGGGTATAAAATGTTAACAAAAGGACAAAATCACTGGAAGGGCAGCGATTTCGCTCGCCGAAAAAAGTAAAATCGCTGCTTTAGCAGCAATTTTCAAAACAAATTTTTGTTAATGATTTTTTAATAAATCACTGCCTAATCAGCGATTTCTTTAATTTTTTAAATTATTTATTTTTTTAAAAAAAAAACTAAGAACAAATCGTTGCAAGGGCAGCGATTTGTCTCCAAATTGTTTTTTTTTTTATTTTTTCCAATAAAATTTTTAAATTTTCTTTTTTTGCAATTTTTAAAATTAAATTTTAAATTTTTTTAAAGAAATTTTAAATTTAAATTTTTCTACTACTTATTCCAAAATAATTTTTTTTAATGATTTTTAAAATAAGTATCAATCAAAATTTTTCTAAAAACTTGATTTAAAAAATATATAAAAAAAAATTGGAGACAAATCGCTGCACTTTGCAGCTATTTGCTCCTAATTCTTTTTAATTTCAAATAAAAAATTAAGAAAATTGCTGCTTAGGGAGCGATTTATTAAAAAATCATTTAAAAAAAATATTTTAGAAATCGCAGCGATTTCTTTTTATCAAATTTTTTTCGACGACAGAAATCGCTCCTCTTCTAGCGATTTTGCCCTTTTGGTTAAAATAAAAATTCATATACAATTTTAGAATTTTATTAACATTTTATACCCTTTAGGCACCGGACTCCTATATATACATAAAAAATTATTTGAACCATAGTATAATTTTTTATCGAAGGGGATTCGGATGAACGCGTGACCATAAGGGGACTCTGCTCCTGTCATGAGCAAATGATTTCTTACGATCACTTACAAATTAAATATTTGAAAAAATTGAATTTTTATATAAAAATGGTATAAAACTAAAAACAAGTTTATAAAAAGAGTATAAAACTAAATCTTTCCTTTTAGTTCGAATCCATATCTCTAATAATTGACCATTGTTTGGAGTGTTCTATGGAGGAAGAATAAGTCTAAACGAGTACTTAATATTTTTAAGTTTGACTAATAAAATTCGTTAAATGACTATGAGCAACATGGGAGATTTAATATTCAATATTATTCTCAAATAAATTTTGATGCTTGCGCTAAGTGGATCACTAAATAAAGAGATCACGTTTAATTATATAATTTATATTTGTATCTTTAATAAAAACAATTTTAAATTTGTAACATTTTTATTCAATAAGTGGGAGTAGAATATTTTGGAGTCATCCTTTACCATTTTCAGTATATAAATTAATTTCTTTCTACGGTTTGTTTTATCATAGCTAGATGATGGATGTTCGTGTGTACACAGGCTCAATACATATTTGATAATAATTATTATAATAAGTTGGTAATATATATTGTTTATATACTTACATTTGTTATTTCAATGCTTATGCGTGTCTAGGCTATGCTTTAGACATATTTTAAATATTTGTACCAAAAGGCAAAATAGATGGCGACAATAAGTCATCTTGATGCTTTGTAGTTGACAAAATATCTAGAGTTGCAAAGAAAAGTTTTTTAGGTTATAACTATTGGGACTCTTTTGGGGTGTGAGTTAGGTCTAAGACCTAATTTTACATGGTATTAGAGCAGGACCTGTCTCACCCGATATTGGGGTTCTCAAAATTAAAATTGTCCACGCACCAGATGCTAAGCACTGGGCATGAGGTGGAGTGTTAAAGAATGTCAAAAGTCTCACATAGATGATTAATGAGATGGGTGGACTCCTTATAAGGCTTGAGCAATCCTCCTCCCTTTGAGCTAGTTTTTGGGGTGTGAGTTAGACCTAACACCTAATTTTACACATACCTTATTGAAACTCTGGACGTCTTGATTTTTTATTTTATTTTTAATTTTCATAAAAGGCAGTGGATAGACAAAAGCATAGTAATTGAGTCATCTTGTCATAAAAACTTTTCGAAAAATCAAGTGTGAGAACAAATAATAGCTAGGTTAACAATTAGACGTACTATGAAGAGGAGAAAGAGTATATTTTTAGTAGGTCGAATTAAATTGGATGGACATTAAACAATTTAAATGAATATTATTATTTTTATAATTTTTGCTTTAAATAAACGTTGCATGTCATCAAATTCTAATGAAAAAAAATTAAATTTAATAGGTTGGTGATTTTGTAGGTAATTAAAATATTTATAGTTGAGTTATTTTTAATTACCTACAAAATCACCAACCTATTTAATTTGATTTATTAATTAGAATTTAGATAAATCAAAAGGGATTTAGCCCATGGGGTCGGTTCAACCCAATCCATTATAGTGGTAGGGTTGTGATAAGATTTTTCAAGTTTATTTAAAGTTAGAGCTTATAAGCCCGATTCATATAAACCCTTGGCCTTACCGCCCTAGGGGCTTGAATGGGATCAGGTCAGGGTAGGTCCATGGGCCAAAACTTTTTATTTAAGGGCAACTTATAATAACCTCACTAGTATATAATCTAATTACTTAAATACATGCTATGTTAGAATATTCTGAATTTTACCAGATTTTGATATGTTCAAATACATGTATATTGGAATATATAGACTCAAAATCAGGTTAATTTATTCAAGATACACTCTATCCAAATAGATTCACATGTATCTAGGATACATAGACGAATCTCGCACCCTCGCCTCCATTCTATCTTGTTTGTCACTCTCTTATCTCGCTCGCGTTTCTGGTATGCGATATACATGCTATTTAGACTAAATTTTTTGCTAGTATTATTGAAACAACTCTTTTGCTTATCATATTTGATTTGAAAATCTTCTTGGTTTCTTTGATATTAAAGAATTATTAGTTTGAAAAGAAAAAAAATGGGCTAGCCCACCCCAACCATCGACCCTTCTAGGGTTGGACTGGGTTAAACATTCTCAGACCCTACCAAATGAAGGATCGACCAGCCCTAGCCCTTCAAATTTCTTGACTCGTGAAACTTGAACCAAACGAAGCTGGATGAATCCTTTTTGACAACTCTAGTATTAACTAAGCATACAATCATTCAAATAATGAACCAATCATATTGTACACCTCTAATTGAAAAGCAAAAAAAAAAAAAAAAAAAGCAAGATGATGGGTATGCCCCTCTACTTAAAAGTAAAAAAAGTCAACACGTGCATTGTTTTCTCAATTTAACACATCATATATTTCTCTATTTTTTTCTTTGATATTAATTATTTTCTTCATCTCCTTTTGAGCTTTAATTTATCAATCTTTGGTAAATTGAAACTCGATGAGAGTAAAAGCAAGCAGTGAATTGAAAAAAAACAAATATTAATTTACAGAACTCAAATGAAAAATTTAATCTAAAAATCAATGAAAAAAATAAAAAATTATCTAAAAATTGAAACAGTCTATAAAGATTGAAGGCTGATAATTTTTAATTTTTTTTTTTCAATTTCTTGATAAAAGCTGAGAAGGTTTTATTTTCTAATAAGAACTGAAAATTCTTTTGAGAGCCCAAAAGTTTTTATCTTTTTTTTTCTTTCCTTGAGAGCTATGTGGAAGAAGGCATGGACTCCTTACGTAATATGTAAATACCATTTAATTTGACTTTAATATATATTTATATCTTTTAATTTTTTGTGTACAAGTAGACACTTAAACGTTTATAAAATTGAATAAATAGATAATTTGAATTCTATTTGACATACTACACAAAGGATGCCACGTCAGATCTATGTATTTATTTGTTCAATTTTATACAAATTTAAGTGTCTACTTGTGTACATCCTAAATTGAATGATTAATTATGAAATAAGGACAAGTTAAATGCCACGTTTATATATTATGTCTTTACCTACCTAAAATAGGCATAATACATAAACATAACCTTTGGTTTCATCATACAACTACGCCCTCCAACTTTGAATGTGCATTAGTAGATACTTAAACTTATATAAAATTGAACGAGTAAACAAACATATCTTACATGGCGTAGAGGTATGTGTATTCAGAATTTTAAGATGAGGGGTGTACTATTATAAAAAGGTTGATTCTATAATATAAATTTGATATGTTCGACATTTAAGTTTTTCTACTACTGACAATTGCTAATATATATATATATATATGAAATAATAAAATTTAAAATTTCTATCAATTACCACTTAGAGAAGTGTTATCTTATTTCAGAATGAAAAATAAAACAAGATAAATATGAAATTCAAATTTATAACCTTGCGGAGAGTGGTGCACCCAATCATAATCACATTATATGGTACTCCGAGTGTAGGTTCACACATCTATATTTTAATATTTTTTAAAAAATGTAACACCACTATATATGATCAAGAGAGAGGACCATGAATTTACGTAATCCCGATAACCACCCCTTAGGTACGCCTCTGCATGTAGGACGCTAAGTAGAACGCCCTAAAATATATCAAAATATGGATACATCACAATCATACGATTAAATAGAGTCCGGAACCAAAAGGACAATAATTTTTTTCAAAAATTTCAAAGGGCAACTCAATTAATTGTAATACCAAAAGGACAATTTTTTTTAACACCGTTTAAATTAGATTTGTTAAGTATTTGTAAAAATGGTTTTTTGAGCCTTATGTTAACATACTTAATTTAAACTCTGTTAATTTTATTTTTTTATCCTTTTGATATCATAATTAATTGAATTACCTTTTCAAATTTTTTGAGAAAGCTATTGCCCTTTTACTTTCGATCCGATTCGATCCAATCTCCCTTATTTTATATTATTTTTTAAGCGATTTGATGTCCTTCCCCACATAATTCCAAACAATCAAGCGAAGCAATTTGGTAATGTTATGATGGTAGCAAAAAGAGACATCATTTTACTAGATAACTTCCATGTATGACCACGTAATAATAGATTAGAGGATTGAGGAGTGTGCCAATTCTCCCCCATAAAATGGCAAATCCATTAACATATGGCGTGCCACCTTCCTTAGTCTCACCTACACCCAACATAAAGGTTTTTCTATTTTTGATATTTTAATTTCACATCAAAAAAATTTCTAATTTTGATATATTAATTTTACTAACAAATTTGGAGATAATACACGAGTACCTCTTTAATTTATGCTCGAAATCTCAACGACACATTTATACTATACTAAGGTCTTATTACCTCTAAGCTTATTTTATGAAACAAAGGGAAATTGCTAGCATTAAGGAGTGGTACACTTAGCTTTAAATAGAGTATGAACAGACAGTTAATTCCATTAGAGTTGCATTAGTTAAGATAATTCTGTCTCTGTTCCTCAGTTATCTTTATATATAGTTTTAGTATTTACACATTCCCCATAATGCTCGTTATGAAAAGAATTGCTTATTTATTTGCTCTAGAATTTCTTTCTCTTTAGTTATTCTTCTTTTTCTTAACTCCTAAGTAATACTAGTATCATTTTATTAATAATTTTATATCTTTTTGACCTATGTGATACTATCTTGTTGGCCCAACGCTGATTGATTTTTTTTTTCAAGCTAGTGCAACGTAGGCCGAAAAGGAATAGAAAATTACATATAAAATAATTTGAAGAGACTAATAGAACGTTAATATAGTTAATATAGTGTAAGTGTGTCTTTAAAATTTCGAGCATAAATTGATGGGATAGTTATGCATTTTCCAAATAAATTTGATAAGAGAAAAAAAAAATAGAAAGAAGCTTCACGCCTCCCTTCTATATAATAACTTACCAACCATTTACTTTTTCCATCACCATTTCAATCTCTTTCTTTCACTATTCATTTATTTTCATTTACAATTCAGTATCAATATTCGTTTGTTTTTCGTGGTTATTGATTTTGCTATGGAGAGTATGACGCTCACTGGATTATTGAAACATGTTGCTGAAAAATTCCCTTCTCACCGTGCGATTTCCACTTCCGGCAAGTTTGATATTACTCATGCACGCCTTCAACAACTTGTTGAACGTGCTGCTTCTCACCTTGTATCTGCTGGTGTTAAGCATGGCGATGTTATCGCTCTCACTTTCCCAAACACAATCGAGGTTTGATTTCCTTTTCCTTTTTGTTTTTCATATTAATACAGAAGAAAAAGGGCAGTTCGACAGAACTATAGTCCACAATTTGTATCACATTGCAGAAATTTTATGGAAAAAAGGGTTCGTTCTTACGTTAACTGGGAAAATAAAAGGGGGTTTTACGTTACCTTTTGTGATATAATCACGGTTTGGGTTTTTTTCAAATTAGATGAAGATTTCTAACCTAATTTGTGTTTTGAATTTTTGAATTTTTGAATTTTACAGTTCGTGATCATGTTTTTAGCTGTAATTCGAGTTAGAGCCACGGCGGCGCCACTGAATTCAGCGTATATGGCAGAAGAATTTGAGTTTTATTTATCTGATTCAGAATCGAAACTCTTAATAACTGCAAAAGAAGGAAATGAAGCGGCTCAAGCCGCCGCCTCCAAGCTGAAAATCCCACATATGACTGTAGCTCTGCCGGAAGCCGAATCTGATATTGTTTTCTCCCCGGCTCCTCCTGAATCGAACGATGAATCGGCGGCCGAAATCGTTAACGACCCATCGGATATTGGACTTTTCCTTCATACATCAGGCACCACGAGCCGGCCAAAAGGTGTTCCTCTTTCTCAGCTTAATTTGGTATCTTCAGTGAACAATATCAAATCTGTGTACAAACTCTGTGACTCCGATTCGACGGTTATTGTGTTGCCGTTGTTTCACGTTCACGGGTTAATGGCCGGGTTACTGAGTTCACTAGGAGCCGGAGCATCCGTGACACTTCCATCTGCCGGGAGATTTTCCGGTACAACTTTTTGGTCAGACATGAAAAAATACAACGCAACATGGTATACAGCTGTGCCTACAATTCACCAAATTCTGTTGGATCGTCACCTCAACAAACCCGAATCTGACTACCCAAAGCTCCGGTTCATTCGGAGCTGTAGTGCAGCACTGGCTCCATCAGTGATGGCCCGGTTAGAAGAAGCATTTGGGGCTCCTGTTTTGGAGGCATATGCAATGACAGAGGCAACTCATTTGATGGCTTCCAACCCATTACCTGAGGATGGACCTCATATCCCCGGGTCGGTAGGGAAGCCCGTGGGTCAAGAGATGGCGATATTGAATGAAAATGGTGTTGTACAAGGGCCTAATGCTAAGGGAGAAGTTTGTATTCGGGGTCCAAATGTGACGAAAGGGTACAAGAACAATCCAGAGGCTAATAAATCAGCTTTCCAGTTTGGTTGGTTTCATACCGGAGACGTGGGTTATTTGGACTCTGATGGATACTTGCATTTGGTTGGCAGAATCAAGGAGTTGATCAACCGTGGAGGTAACAAACTCTTTTTTTATTCCTCATGAAATGCATGATAACAATCACATGAAAGTAACAATCTTTTACATGGATTTAAGCTACATATACCAACGATATATAGAATCCATTTGGGTTAGCTGATTAAAAGTATTTGACAAGCATCTAAGTGCTGAAGAAAACTATTAGGTGTTGAAACCATACGTTAGGCGTGAGTTTTGGCTTATAAGCACTTCATAAGCATTTTTTGGTGTTCACCAACCTCACAAATATAGCAGAAAATGTTTGTAAACTTGTTTAACCAATTTATAAACTTAGCCAGACGCAGCCTCATATTACTTTTAGAGTATACTTTGTCAATCAGATTACATTTTAGGCTTGTTATGAAAAGAAGTTCCAATAAACCTTTGGAATTTTTTTTCATGGTGTACAAAACTCTTTTAAATTCTTTTACTTCTACTAATTGGTGGTAGTTAACGACGGAGACGTGCTTTTCTTTGGTATCTTGTTGTATGGACAGTAAAATTATGCCATTTTATAATCTTTATTTATTGTGAAGCCAAGTTTGTGGTCCCAATATGCATAGCTGAATAAAACTTGGCTTGATCTTCCGTATGTGATGTAGCTTACTAGAATTTTCTCTCCATTGCTTTGGGAGTAAGGGTGGCCCAAGCCACAAATTAGGTTCATGATTTTGACTCTTATTTTATTTTTATAAAGCCTTACCTAGATCATTCCTTTGTCAATGGTCTTAAAAATGTCTTAACTAAGAAGAATCTCAAGGCATCCTATGATGTGACAACTCGAAAAACAAGTTTATAAGATGGTGAAAAACAAACTGTCTGTGGGGGCTTTTTAAATAGTACTGTTGATGAAATTTACATCTTTATACTCTGATATTGATCAACATGTCATAATCAATAGTCGAAAATACTAGTTGATTCCTGAGTTGAAGAATATGAGATAGTTAAAGTAAGTCGTCTGATCAATATATTAGTATATGGAGCAGCGTTGATGGACTATTACTGGTTACTTGTTTTTGACAATCATTTTTCGATCGTATAATTACAGGAGAGAAAATATCACCTATTGAAGTGGATGCAGTCCTAGTTTCTCATCCGGAAATTGCTCAGGCTGTTGCTTTTGGAGTTCCTGATGACAAGTATGGTGAAGAGGTAAGATTATAAAAACTCCAATTTTGTGGAATTGGCCCACTTAATTCCATTAACGAGAAGTGATAATCCACATTTGTTTGTTTCAATCCCAATTGATTACACGTAAATAATGATTTGGACATGTATGTATTCATCTGATAGACGTTTAATGTATCTCATTCCATGTGAGCCCTATTTTCTATTTTTGTGCGGTTGTTCAGAGAGCGTGTCAATAATTAAATTTCATTTTCCCAACCACATAATCCATCCCTATCCCTTTCAAATGCTTCTATTTACTATTGTGAAGACAGTTTAGATGGTTTACGTTTTATATCCTTTCTATTGTTTCTAAAGCCATTAATAGCAATGGGACACTCCGAATTAAAGTGTTGTACATTTTGTCGTAAAAGAGTCTGTTGAAATGTATATTTAACTCTATTTATGTTTTTAGCACATATATATGGATGTAGATGGATGAACATCCAAAGCCATAGTTGGATCCACTACTGATTTTTAGCGATGTTTATGGATTGTTGCCAGCCTTGTTTCGTGTTATTCTCATTATATGGCTGACTTAACCAAACATTTTCATGTTCGACAGATAAATTGTGCAGTTATTCCAAGAGAAGGGTCAAACATTGATGAAGCAGAGGTTATGAGATTTTGCAAGAAGAACCTGGCAGCCTTTAAGGTCCCAAAGAAGGTATTCATGACTGATTCTCTTCCAAAGACTGCATCAGGGAAAATTCAACGACGACTTGTTGCAGAGCACTTCCTTGCTCAGATTTCAACTGCCAAAGTCCCTAAGTTTGGAGCGTAGAAAAAGTGTCGGCTATCTACGGTTCGTTCTCCTATTAACAACAATAAAATGAATGTGTTTTTCGATATTACTTACGTACATACTACTTGGTCAAGAAATCGGGACACGAGAATATATCAGTGCCTCTAGATTTTCAGTAATGGCGCAAGTGTATTCTCTTCTGATCTTATCAGGATATTGTTTGGATAGATATCTTGTATTTCTCTTTTTAGTAATGCAAAGGTTCTTTTATTTGTAACGATGCCTTTTATCTTTATCATAACAAAGCATAATGCAGAGGTTCTCCAGACTTTGTACAAGTGACATTTCATATTCACAACACATTCAGATAATTGTTTTTAAACCGAGCCACAATTCCCTTGTCACAAAATATTGGTACTAATAGAATTCAACACCAAGTATAACTACATGGGCTTGTGCAAACTGTCCCACGACTATCTCACACGCAAAACAAATATCCAAACCCTAAAACAACATTTAAAAGAATAAACAGTGGGACGACAAAATACTCACCAGCTGAATTACTTAAGCTTCTTGATCTTCTTCATCTTCGTAGTCATAACCTTCCTCCTCAGCTGATGCATCTTGATATTGTTGGTACTCAGAAACTAGATCGTTCATGTTGCTTTCAGCCTCTGTAAACTCCATCTCATCCATACCTTCTCCAGTGTACCAGTGCAAGAAAGCCTTTCTTCGAAACATTGCTGTAAACTGCTCACTGACCCTACGGAACATCTCCTGAATTGAGGTGGAATTGCCAATAAAAGTTGAGGCCATCTTCAGTCCAGTTGGAGGGATGTCACAAACAGTAGACTTCACATTGTTAGGAATCCACTCCACAAAATAGGAAGAGTTCTTGTTCTGCACATTAATCATTTGCTCATCAACTTCCTTGGTGCTCATTTTCCCCCGGAACATGGCTGAAGCAGTCAAATAACGACCATGACGAGGATCAGCAGCACACATCATGTTCTTTGAATCCCACATCTGTTGAGTGAGCTCAGGAACAGTCAGGGCTCTGTATTGCTGTGACCCACGAGAAGTGAGAGGAGCAAATCCAACCATGAAGAAATGCAACCGAGGAAATGGGATGAGGTTGACAGCAAGCTTGCGGAGATCAGAATTGAGCTGACCAGGGAACCGGAGACAGCAAGTCACACCACTCATAGTGGCAGAAATCAAATGATTAAGATCTCCAACTGAGGCAAACATCACGAGTTAGTACATTAATCTACATATACTAGCATACTACAATCATATAAACAGGGCGAATCCAACAGAATCTTAACACCAGTACAGAAAGGATCAGAATAAAGACGAGCATAGATGTAGCGTAAATTTAATAACTACAGGGGAGTACATGACATACAACAACCAAAAAAACATCACAATTGTAAAGTTTCACCAAAAAAAACTATTGCTAATCAAGAAGACAACTTACAGCTTGGTGTAGTTAGTTTGAGAGTTCGGAAGCAAATGTCATAAAGAGCTTCATTGTCTAAAACCATGCACTCATCTGCATTCTCAACAAGCTGGTGAACAGAGAGAGTAGCATTATAGGGCTCAACAACAGTGTCAGAAACTTTTGGGGAAGGGAACACAGAGAAAGTAAGCATCATTCTGTCTGGGTACTCTTCTCTGATCTTAGATATGAGGAGAGTTCCCATTCCTGATCCAGTTCCACCTCCCAAAGAGTGACAAACCTGAAAACCTGAAATTAAAAACAGAGTCCACGTTCATAAGCTCATCAAAGAAACAGACAATTTTACTTGGATTCAAGCCATTTGCTGCACATAATCAACAAAATTATAGCAAGCACAAACTTCTTTTCTCTCTTAGAAGCCTAACAAAAATTTGTTCTAACAGGGAATGAATACAGCAGTCTTTAAACATCTAAACTTAAAATTGCATTGTTGTTACGACGTAAACATGATTTCCTGCTTAAGTTGGACATACATACAACACACTAGATGATCAGTTAAACATACTTCGTTAACAAAATTCGTGACTTTGCCACCGTGCACAAGTACATACACAGTCCGATCACTGTCCGAGTACCACACGTTACAAAATAAGTTCTGTTATAGAATCAAAAAAGCACTGCGAAAAGCAACAGTCAAATTACCTTGTAAGCAATCACTGTTCTCAGCCTCCTTCCTTACAACATCCATAACCGAGTCGATAAGTTCCGCTCCTTCCGTATAGTGTCCTTTGGCCCAGTTATTACCAGCACCAGACTGACCAAAGACGAAGTTATCCGGCCGGAATATCTGACCATAAGGACCTGATCTAACGCTATCCATGGTTCCCGGCTCCAAGTCCATGAGGACGGCTCGTGGAACGAACCTTCCACAACTTGCCTCGTTGTAGTAGACATTGACGCGCTCCAATTGAAGGTCACTCTCTCCTTTGTACCTTCCGGTGGAATCAATGCCGTGCTCGGCACACACAACCTCCCAGAACTTAGCTCCGATCTGGTTCCCACATTGGCCTCCCTGAATGTGCAAAATCTCACGCATTTTTGCCTTTTTGTTTTCGCGAGAAATTGAACGAATGGGATTAAAGTGTAGAAGAGAGAATTTCGGTTTAGGAAAATGGAGGAAAGAGGAGTCGAAGTTTATATAGTTGGTGGAAAAAATGAAAACGGAGTTAGTTCGCCGTTACAGCAAATTAATTTTGAAAAGTTGAGTCACGCGGGTTTGACATGCGTGATAGACACGCGCCGCTTTTATCACGTTGTGAAAAAAGCGGGAAGATTGTTGCGTGCATGTGAAGCGTCGGAAAGGAGGCATGTGATCACTGGAGAAGTCATGTGAACAAACAGCTGGAAGAATTTTTAGAAGAAGCTGTTTTTGTTTTGTTCAATAATTGTAAAATCACCCAACTAATGGAATGAATAATAATTCGTTATTCAATGATTGTGATGGAATAGTAGGACGAAACTCAAATGAATAATAGTTTAAATGAGTTTGGATAGTAGTTAGTGATAACCCAAATAGAAAACCCACACTATAATTCAATGGTGTGATTTACCAAAAAAATGTTAAATCATCGATGCAGAAGCAAATTCGGAGTGTTTCTAACTTTTAATTGGTGTATCGCTTATATTGTTTGTTTTTATAGGAATATGTTCTCTTCACATGTTAGACAAAAGTAAATTGAAAAGCATGGAGGAAATAAAGAAGATCACCCAAGAAATTATAAAATGCTAAATCATTTGTGATATATATATATATATATATATATATATATATATATATATATATATATATATATATATATATATATATATATATATATATATATATATATATTAATCACATTTGTATACATTCTACTGTCTCCGAACACTTTACATTGGAATTGTTGTTGTATATGGGCCAGACTGTAAGGTGAAGTGTGGGGAAAATGACATTAAATTTTATAGAGCAGAAAATGTAAAACATCCCAAACGTGGTTTTCACTCAAACAAGTGCAGAAAAGAAAATTTAATATTCTCTTTCATGTGGTACTATTTATTTTTTTGGTCAGTCCCACTAAGAATGTCACATTTTTTTATATGGTAAGTATTTAAAGATATTATTCCTCTTTTATACTTATTGGTTCCACTTAATTTTCTAATATATTTTATGAGGAGAGAGAAAAGTGAGTTACTTTTTTTAAGGACAATTTGGTAAATATTTAATAGTCTTCATTATTTGTTAAATTGCGTGTCGAGTCAAATGTTGTTACATCAAATGGGACGGAGGAAGTATACTTTTCAAGAGAGATTCATACATATTCCTCTGTTCCTATTTATTTGTTCATATTTCTTCTTTTAATTGTCTCTATTTATTTATTCATTTTACAAACAAAAAAAAAATCATATTATACTCTCATTTAAACTTCTTAAAAATTTCTAAATTTTAATTCATATTTTTGAAACCATAATTAATAAGGGTACATTATGCTGATAATTATTATCTTAATATATGTGTCATTTTTAAAGTGGACAATCAAATAGAGACGAAGGGAGTAATATCTTTACTCCTCACGTGCACTGTTAATTACTATTCTAATTTTATCAATTTCTAAAAGTAGATATACAACATATAATTTTTTCTTAAGTTAATGAATCGTGGGTGAATGTACAATCTCATATATAAATGTGGATCCGCCTCTGTTTAACCCTATCATGAATAATAAAAAAGGGAGAGAGTGAGATATCATGGAGTGATCAAGTGAGACCAGATGCATTAATCATTATACTTTCTCATCAAGCAACATTTCACTCAATTGATATTCTTGTGTCAACATAACATACTAACTTAATAATACATGTGTTTTTTGATTGGATATATTTATGCTTAGATTTCAAAATTTACAAAAAATTGTTATGGTATCAATATAATATATTAATATTCATTGATTTGGCATCGATTCAGTGTTGTCAACATATTATCAATTAAATTAATAACACCTTTATTGAAAAATACATTTATTTATCTATGTATGGTGATATGTTAATCCATGTATTATGAGCAGTTAGTTTTAGTTTCGATTGGTTAGCTTAATTTGTGATTATGCTTAGTGCGTAGGCTATAAGTAGCAAATTCATTTTTTTACCCTTCCCAAAGTGTATTTGATGCTATTGAATTTTGTTATCAAATTTCATTTTTTTCAATTTACGATTTAGTTTGTTATAATATTATAGCCATCCTCGGCAAATGAATTTGTATATAGAAATTTTCAAAATCGAAGGATAATTGATAAGTCAAATTAGTTTATCAACGTATTGATATTGAATTATAGAATAAACTGTTTGGAATCTTTTAGTTCTTCCTATTTGACCCGAAATCGATTGATTTGGCCATGAACAGTTGAAGAGAACTCTAAAGGGAGTGTAAACCAGAGCAAGAGAAAGTCAAGCCAGCTACTGTAGTTGTGTCATTTGATGGGCCAAAGTAGTCTACTGATCACAGTGATGAAAATATTTAATTTTATAATTTATGGTTTATTGATGTGGTAATGGATTATTCAATTTTATTATTGGATAAATTGTTGACCTATTAAGAGTTATCACATTTACAGTATTAACTTAGGTATTAGCATCATTTAATAATCTTTCCAAAATATATAAATTATATATTGTTAGTCTGTAAAGCCAAAAACATCAAAAACTATTTACTTTATCTGTTAGTATTAACTATTACATGTACTACTAATTTTTTTATTTTTTTTTTTATAGAAGAATTTATAATTTAACTACATTTAAGATGGGGGAAAATATTCATTTTTTAAGGTGTGTCCATGGAGGAAAAAAGGTAGATGTTAGTCAATACATTATCTCATAACCGCCTAATAAGTGTTAATATGTTATCGAACTAATCGATATCTTCTAAATTTGCTAGGGGCTTAGTAAATTTAAAAATCAATATATGTTAGGTCAAATCGTTAAGAGAAATTATCCACCCGATAAGCAACCCTAATATCAAGTGGTTCTCTTTGATTAGTTTTTAGCTTTGTCTTTTGTTGTCTTTTTTTTTAAAAAAAAGAAAAATCAATTCTCGTATGAATTAAATTTATTTTGAAATTAGTAGGTCTTAATTATCAAATATTTAACAATCGAGTGAATTCGAATAATTTGGATAAATTTTGGGCTTGTTTATTCATGCGATATAAAATAATGAAATAAAATTTAAGTTCTGTTTGGATATATAATTTGAATATTTTATGTATATAATATTTATTGATCAAATTTTAATTTAATAAAAACATGACATAAGTTATAGTGTACTAGTTTATAATATAATCCTTCCACAAATTACAGATAATCTCCACATATTAAACCTGTATTTTTCAATCGTTTATAATTAATTTTTTCAATTAATGCCACAATGGTCGATTTTGTCTACTCAATATAATAATAATACATTATATTATTTATTAAATGTTGATTTGAATGAAGTAGTAGTAAATTTTGTTAGTAAATAAATTTGATGAATTTAAATGGTAAAGTCGAAACTTATTTGAAGTAATAATAAATCTCATGTTGGTGAGAATAATCGTCATATGAGATACAAATAGTTATAAAAGTAATCACATAAATTATAAATTTTATTTACATATGAAGTAAAGTAAATCTAAATGTGATTTTTTTTACAAAATATAAATTTGTAATTTAAAAATTACAAATCATAATTTAAAAATCAGCTTGAAATCGCATCGTCGTGACGAGACCGTAATGTTTTGGACGGTTATTTGAATTAGCTTTGTTTGTCCCGGATCCGATAACCCATGGAGATTTGGGCGATCCGAAATCGGGCTGTAATGTCGAATTTGTGTATCCAAAACCCTCACAAAACCCTCGTCTTCAACTCGCAGCTTTGTGTTCATTCAACCTTTGGGAGCTGCTGTTATTTACTTCCTTTAATTCATAAAGCAGAAGCAGAGGAATCATACTTTAAGAAAAATGGTGAGCAAAAGGCAGAAATTAGCTCGAAAACGATACAAGGAAGCTAATCCTGAACTATTCCCTAAGCCAGAACCAACTCCGCCCAAAGACCCGAACAAGAAAAAGAAGAAGAAGAGCACTTTCAAGAAGAAAAAAGGAGAATCCAAAGATCCTAATAAGAAACGTTCATTTACTAAGCATCCTTTTAGAGTTGCTGGAATGAAGCCTGGTGAAAGCTGTTTTATATGTAAAGAACATGACCATATTGCCAGGGATTGCCCTAGAAAAGCTGAATGGGAAAAGAATAAGGTACAATTTTTTTTATTTTTTTTTCAATTATTGTGTATATTTTTGTATTGCGATGTTTATGATACTCTGCTGGAGTTTATGATAAGGCTGGTAATGCTAACACCAGCTTCAATGGAAGTACGAGTAACAAGAGATAGTAACAGAACATAAACTACAACAAACGATACGATAGGGAATGCTCTTTGATTAATAAACGAAAAAGGAAAGAAAGTTGAATTGAATCTCTTGTTTCATTTTGTCTTGTTATTTTGACATGTTATTTGAATGAATGATAATGCTTTGATATTTTGGTTCGGTTCGGTTCTCTTCGGTTCGATTTACAACAAATAGATGAATTCTATTATGAACTTAATACTCCATAACTAGATTCATAGTGCATTGTACTTAGTTTGCTTATTAAGAAAATATGTTTATTTCATATCATTAATCCCAATTAACTTCTAATTAGCCCTTTCCAATTGTTACCAAGCACTACCGTTGGTGGTCAGTCCAGCCTCCACCACTGTTAATTCCACCAACTTTTATTCTCAATGGAACATTGGAAAATGACTTAGCAGATGATTTTTTTAGGTAAAATTTTTCCTTTTCTGGTAAAAACAACTGAAGTCATACCAAACGTGGCCTTTGTACAGAATCTATTTAGTGTTGACTTATAGTGGCACTGCCCAATGATATCTGAGATGATGTTTTGCTACACTAGAAGAATATTATTGCCTCGTTCTGATTTTTTGCTTCTTTGGTTGATATGTGTCTATGAAGATATGTTTGCTTTGTCGCCGACGTGGTCACAGCCTGAAGAATTGCCCCAACAAGAATGATGAAGTAGTGGATAAGAAGTTATGTTACAATTGTGGGGAAACAAGCCATTCTTTGGCTAACTGCCCCTATCCGCTTCAAGATGGTATTTTTCCTTTGACTTTATCTAGTAGTATCTCTTTTCTTCATTCCGTGGACAATGTATTTTCTTTTACTTCTTTATTAATTTTTTTGGGTGCATACGTTTCTTCAGGTTATGAACTTTTTACTTGTTCTTCCCGTCGTAATTTCGATATTGATCCACTATATTTCATGTACTCTGTGTATCAACTTCGTAATATGCAGTATGGAAGTGTTAAACATTGAATAATTAAGGCTAAACTACTAAATAAGTTCCTGAACCAACTGACAGGGTCAGGGTATTGGTTAATTGTTATAGTGTTATCTTGACCAATCAAACTCCATTAATCCATACTTAGAAAATAGGAGTTGACCTAAATTGAGTTAATAGTATCAGAATTTCTTTGGTGGAGACAAAAAGAGTATATGCAACCGCCAAAACTGAAGTGCTTCAAAAATTAGCATATGCTAAATTTTTGCTATATATATGCTATTCAGTTTGAGTAACCCTTGTTTTTCCAAGGGTCTATTTTAGTTAATCTAACAATAATATCTATTCTATTAGAAAGATTTTCCTTGTTTCTTTTCTTTAATTTTAGTATAATCATGTTGTTTTCTCAATTATGCAGGTGGAACAAAGTTTGCCAGTTGCTTTATTTGTAAAGAACAAGGTCACTTGAGTAAGGACTGCCCTAAAAATACTCATGGCATATACCCAAAGGTACATATATTTTATTGGCTTCAACCTTCATTTTCAATCACTTCACAGCTACCTTCTGATGCTGGTTCGATACGTCCATGTTTACTCAATCAAAATGAGCTTTTTTCTAAGGAAACTTAAAAACGTTAATTTCACAGGAGGTTAGAAGTTCAAGTTCTTGATGACTTTTGTTTGCAGGGTGGTTGTTGCAAAATTTGTGGTGGCGTTACACATTTGGCTAGAGACTGTCCTAATAAATCTGGCAAAGCTTCTGATGCGGCCATTGGCAGATTTAAAATTTGTACGTACTTTAATATATTATTCCATTAATTTGCTCTTTGCCACTTCTAGTTTTGCCTTCACTTTTAGGAAAAAGATATATCAAGGATTTCTACTGCTTGCAACCTTTTTTGTATGCTATCATTTTTTTATACATGTTTAAATATCTCTTCAAGGGATCGTTTGGTAGAGTATATAAAAATAATGCTAAATAGAGTATATTAGTAATGCTTCTATTAGCTATACATAGATTATTTCTTATGCATTGTTTTGTTTGGTTTATTAAAAAAAAACATGCATTGTATAAAAACATTTATTTACAAAAATATCCTCCATAATTATGGTGAAAAAGATGTAAAAAGGGTTTTGAGGGATAATTGGGTCTTTAACCATGCTAATACATGCACTGAATCTCTGTCTTACTAATACTGAGAAACCATGGTGTTAGTCATACACTTCCCAATACACAATAGAGTGTATAAGTAGTGCTTGCAGTAGTTACACATAGCATGAAAAAGTGCACCAAACAAGGTACCACTAATAATATAGCTAACGCATGCATTATTTATTGCTAATATACTCTACCAAATGACCGCCAACATATTAACTTATATGCTATCATCATAATGTTCACTCTGTAACTTCTTTGTCATTCAGTTTGGCTCATGTCCTACATACCTAAGCATTTGGCCATCAATAGTTGCACATTTAGCAAGGCTGCTTATAACTTGACAAACAGAGCACTTGTTCTCTTCTACTTCTCTTGTGCATGACCTAGTCTTGTTTTTCCTTGACGGTATAAAGACAGTCCAACAACTTTGTCAGCTTTTTTTTCTTTATCTGCTCAGTTGAACAGGTTTTGGCCATGTCACAGACAAGCCAATTACTTTTGGTTCAGAAGAGAATTAATCGAGCTACAGTCGTCTGTTTTATCATATTTTTTTGTATATAATTAAAGGCCTCATAAGTCAGTCACTCTAGTTCCGTTTCAATATAAAGTCTGGACCTTCTCATGTCCTCTTCCATACACTCCTTTGGTTGCATGAAGAGAAATTTATGTCATAAATGGCTGCCTTGTGAATAACTTTTGGTGGACGCTAGTTTGCTCCCTGATTGATTACAAACATACCCTCAATAGATTTTTTTTTACTATATGCTTGTGGCTTGTTGGTAACGGATGCTGCTTGCTAGTGTTGGTTTGGTTTGGTTTCAACTGTTCCACCTTTTTTGTGATCTTTCCCTTGTTTCTGACAGCACAATTCGAAGACCGGCCAAGGGGACAAGTTACCAAACTCAGCAGTGGGGATGATCTTGAGGATGACTTCAACTTCAAGGCAGAGGATGTTAATGAAGACGATGATGCTAAATTAAAGAAGAAGAAAGAACCTAAAGTTGTTAACTTTGTAGGATAAATGAATCTCCAAAAGAACCGATGATCCTGGAAAGTGGTTTTCTTGAAACTGATCCATATTTCTTGTCCAACAACTACAATTCATTTTCAAATTTTGATTTGCAATACTTTTCTCCTCTACTTATTGAGGAACACAAAATACGGCAGAAAATTAGAACACTTAAATTGACATTATTCGAGAGTGCTAATGCTTAATGGTGTCTATTGAGTATGACAAAATATAGATTAGGACTATTTTCTACTTCTCTTTTCATTAGTTAACTATGTATCCACCATTTTTTTTTTGCTTTTGTTAATTGGCATTGGCTTGACGTGAACACTCGATGCGTGTAACTTTTTTTTCAGTTTCCCAGTTCTACTTCTGCTGACCTGGTCCTTAGATGTTGTACTTTGAGTTAGTAGGATGATCAAATTAGAGTATTGCATTTCAAATGAATATTGTGCCAACAATATAAAATAGAGAAGGATTTTTGTTGAAGTGTAAATGACCATTTGTATATTTAGGGGAAACTGTAAAAATTTGGGATCAATTTTATCTTATATTTGGTTTGAGATACATTACTACACCATATTGGTAATGATATAAAATAACGTCATAAAATATTCTTATTTATCTTGTCACGCCTATCTAACGAAGTTCAACAGGGAATTATATGACAGTTGACAAAGAATGGTCGTGGTCGTGATCGTGACTAAAATGATTAATGAGCCTCAAAAATAGCTCAGAATACTCACAACCCCTTATCTAACATTTCCTCTTTAAACTCCAAATTTTTCTCTTGTATTATTATTTATTATAAATAATAAACCAGCTAGACTGTGTTTTTTCTCTTGTAGATTGAAGGATCTCTACCATTTTCTCCTCTATCCCCCCACCCCTTTATCCTTTTTTTTTTCTATCAATTTTGCAGGCAGAGATCCTTTTCTATTTCATAATTACATTACACGACACCATGGTATATATATATATATATACACATTGTTTCATTTTTGTTTTCAATCACCATTTTGTCATGTTATACATCTTAACAAATATATGGGTGGATGACACCAACTTTTACTTTAGACACGTCATTTTAAGTAGGCTTTGTTTATTTTGAACATCTGTAGTAGGCGTGTGTCATTTTGACACTTTTATATATATATATATTTTTATATTCTCATATCCAACTTAAGAGTGTAAAACTTTTACGATGGATCATGGTGCACTCACTAAGCATATAATTTTCAAAAAAAAAAAACAAACAAACATTTCTATATATAATATATTTCCACGGGAGAAAAAAAATGGATCTTTCATGTTTGTTGATTGAATGCATCCATTGGCATACACGGAGTTTTTGTAAGCAAGATTCAATATTATCATTATAGCGATAATATTTATACCCAATATTTTTCATTTTGGTTATTATCCATAGTTCTATACATAAAAATTACGAAGCAGTGTCATGTGTCACCTCTTTGATACAAAGTGCGTAAGCACCTTCATGCATCAGTTGAATATAATGACGTTTCATAATATATACTTGTTATTGTTGATGATCTTATCTTAGGATTTATCAATTATTGTTATTGTTGTTTCATTTGAATTGTGTGTCTTATTCATGACGTTTGACAAATATATGTGTATCAGGCGAATGCTGTGTCTGGAACGGCAGTACAAGATGAATGTAAGCTAAAATTCTTAGAATTAAAAGCAAAAAGAAACTACAGATTCATTATCTTCAAGATTGATGGTCAGGAAGTGGTGGTAGAGAAACTTGGAAGTCCAGAAGAAAACTACGACAATTTCACTAACTCTCTCCCTCCTGATGAATGTCGTTATGCTGTCTTTGATTTCGACTTCACAACTAATGAAAATATACAGAAGAGCAAGATTTTCTTTATTGCCTGGTATGCATAAATATCCATTTGACAAAAAAACAGAGAATTTGTCCTGATTCTAACTAATAATAGTCATGATATATATGTTTTAGGTCACCTGAATCATCAACAGTGAGGATGAAGATGGTATACGCGAGCTCAAAGGACAGATTCAAGAGAGAACTAGATGGAATTCAAGTTGAATTGCAAGCAACTGAACCTAGTGAAATGAGCTTAGATCTTATTAAATCGCGAGCCTACTGAGTCACACTCTCATGTAGTTGCTGCAAGCAACTGGATCTTTGTATTTCTCATGTTTTAATGCCTTTACACAGCATTCTGTATCAAATGGTGGTTTTTTTCTCCTGAATAAAACATCTCATTATTGCTCTTGTTGCATTTTAGAATCCATTATATTTTCAGTCAATCAATTTCAAATGAATATACTATTACAAACGCTTATATAATGAAACAGAACAAAAGTTGAATTGTTTTCCTTCTAAACATATATTATCTCAACATCAAGATTTATCGTTCGTGTGCTTCATTACAATGTATATTATGAATAATACAACACCATACTACGCGTCAAAAAAAAAAAAAAAAAACTAAAATCTTCGTTGTTCTCTGCTTTTGTTCTTCCAGTATTGCTGTTCCCACGAGTCAACTTGTTTTATCGAATTTTCTTTTCTATCAAGAATAGAGTGAAGACCTGCAGGGCCATATGGAGGTGGCATGTTGCAAGGTATCGCGTCTGAGGGGCCTTCAACCATAGATTCTAACATGAACTTCTTTGTCACTCCTTCAGCTGAGCATGCCATTGCTTCTGAACAAAGCTCAACTGCTTTTCGAGGTACAGTTGGCTTGTATTTCAACAGCTTTGCATACTCACTCAAGAGATGGAACATGTAATCGTACACATAATCCATTTTTAGTTGTTCTTGAATGAAATCTCTAGCTGCCTTGCCAATCGCCTGTGCCTATGTTATTCACCAAAGAAGTAAGTTACCGGACAATGCCAATAAGATGGTGAAGACAGTGATGAGTTTGGGGTCGGATTATAGATTACCTCTTGTTCATGAGCATTCCCCCAATCAACAGCATGCTTGATTGATCGGCATTTGTCTTTATCTTTTACGGGCCAGTAATGTTGCAGAGGCATCAAACCTCTGGTGTAGAAATCGTAGTACTGGGGTTTTATAAGTAACGTAACAGAATCACATGCCAGAATATATTTTTCACTCACGGACCATGCAGATCCTTCTACATAAATCTTGTACCTGACATAATTGCATAATGAAGAAGAGAGAAAAATCGGACAACGTTTAGGAAGATGTAGTTAACAAACATGGACATGTTAACGAGAAATAAAGCTAAACCGGTAAGAGAAATCGTACCTGTGGATGCACTGACTAGCTAAGTCTGATTGCTTGTACCCTTGCTTCTCTTCTTGAGCCCAGTCCTACATATATTCATAGATTCATCACTTAAATTTCTGACATGAGACAACAAACATGATTACCAGTGGCGTACCTATCTTGGTCCAATGGGTGTTGAGCGACACCTCTTCGTCGAAAAATTACTTTATATGTAGTGGTTAAATTTTAGTTTTATAAATATAAATACATAAATTGACACCTCTCGAAAAAAGTTGAAGGTCTAGTCTATATGAAGTTGTGTTTAAGTCCTACTAGCCTATTTATAATTTTTTTTGCTATAACTATTGACAACCCTTAATGAAAATCCTGTGTCAGCAACTGATGATTACATATGTCGTAGAACAAGATACCTGAGCATATACGCGTGCATTCCAGTCCTGCTTTTCTGAAACATTGCACTTGAGCAGATCCTTCCTGGTTTCAGCAACAACAGGATTGCCTTTCCAGTATGCATATGGTTCCCTTTCGGTCCATTTCATCTTCTCATTCCCTTTCTTCAAATCCTTCGACAAAGTCTCCCACGGCTTTATATTAATCTCTGGCCTAAAAATGTTTTCGGAACAAAAAGAGAGTTCAATAAAGCATATAAGATTATCAAATCAATATGTATGCGAGAAAATTGAGGTTCGTACCATCCCCAAAATGACCAGTCTGGAAAAACAATATCCAAACTACTATCATTCCCACAGTATCGAAACAGAGGTGGAGGAACAGGGGCCTTAGGGTGTCGATAGAATTCAGTCTTTAGAACTGGCCAGTCGACACAGTCGAACATCAGGTCCAAATCAGGTACTTTACCAGGGTACCTACGTAACATTTGTAAAATGCCCCATAATGTAAATGTGTCTCTACTTTGAAATGCCTTATGATAGGTCTCAACATATGCTCTTCCATTCACTATCACCAACCGAAAATCTGCCGTTCTTTTGGCTCTCATCACCATTTCTTTGGTGATTCCTGTTTCTCTCCAATGCCATAGGTCATCGTAGATCCAACGAAAGTAATCTGGACATGTAGGCGGCGGAGAAGATGATGTATTGGATTCATTTTGTTCCGTGAACTTCAACGGGTAGTAAGATGCAGGGCAAGTTCTTGTGAGGCTCCCAAGTGTACAATTTAGTTGGATTTCCAGTTTCTTCAGGGGCTGTTTTGAGACTGCTGGGGTTTCATAAGTGTGATTGTAGCATATAACGCGAGTTACTATTGTCTTTCGTGGAGAATATCCTATGGTGGACTGTCAATGTGGAAGAATAAACCATTAGCGTAAATTCAATAAGACGAGGAATTGGTTCACAATGTAGACAAGAACTAGATATGAATGTTAAATATATGGATGGTCACATAGGTAAACTCAGGATTTGAAGACTTTGGGTATACCAATAAACTTACAATAAAAACAACAGAGAAAAGTTTCCTAGGAGGTTCCTCTAGCTTGTACAAGCGATACAAGGGCATTCCTATACTCCTCGTGGGAGCGCAATTAGTTCTTATAAATTTTTCATGATAGATATACATATAACTTTTTTCTGAAGTTAACAGTTGCACGTGCATCCCTAAATATGAATATGGGTCCGCCTCCGATCATGGATGGTTTATATAACGAACAATGTCCTATAATCACAAGGGTGAAGGAACGAGATGATCAAAAAGTAGTTGAAGTTGTTTCACATTAGCACATAAATCCTCAGTTTTTTTTGTTTGTTACTATAACAGTTTCAAAATGTAGCATATTAAGTAATTAGTCCAACTTAGTTCTTGTTTTGCTTTAGGATGCATGATTACAAAAAATACAATGACTCGAGACCTTGCTTGCTTTACGAAGGTAAAAAGATTGTTTTTCATAAATAATAACAAACACATATAATACAATAATCGAAGCAAAGGAAATAATATGCAATAATAAAATCAAAAGCCTAAAATAATATATATCCTCACCATATCAATTTGTTTTTCTTAATTTGTCCTGAAAAGAATGTCGATTTTTCTTTTTAGCAACTTTTTCTTCCAACTTTCTACATTTAAAACCTAAAAGTTACTCCCTCCGTTCAGTATTTGCTTGTCATAATCTCTATTTATAGAGTCAATTTTTAAGAATTTTAATTAATATTTTAATATATTTTTTCATCATATTAATATGTAAAATTATAATTTATAGTACTTTTTATATAATTTTTGAATATCTAAATTTTTTGTTTAAAATATTAAATTAATATAATTTAATTTAATTTTAAAAATTAATTAATTTAATTTTTAAATAACATAACATGACAAATTAAAGCGGACGAAAGTACCTAAATTTAATATATTGTATTATAACATGGGTAACATAAACAAGAATGCGTAATGATAGCCCAAAATAATGACACGTAAACTTACACAAGAGACACTTGGCGTTATTTTCACAGCAAAATTGTTTCATATAATAATGTTTTAATAATACTTTAAAATAAAAAAGCTAAAGGACAGCGTAAAAAATGGGCTAAATTACAAATCCGCCGCATATTCGCCCAACAATTTTTATTGCACCTTCAATAATGTACGGCCACTATTGGATTTTATTATTTTTACATAATTTTAAAATATTCATATAAATATCTCATGATAAAATAAATAAATAAAAATATAAATTTATTTATTAAGACAAAGAGGAAATATTATTCAACACTTTTAAAAAAAATATGCCACGTGTCATGTGATGGATCCAGAATTTTATCAAAGAAATTTCAATTAAAATATGGTCAAAAATCATTTAAAATCACAATTAAGAAAAACTGTAAGAAACTTATTTTCTCGAACGGATTAAGCATTTTGTTTGACATACAATATCAAGCTAATAATATTACAATGAAGAAAAACAAACAAACAAAGAAGAAAGTAGATCATTTCTTTTTTGTTTCTTCTAGTGTTTGTTAAAGTCTATGAAGAAAAAAACACATTTAACTTAATTAACAAAGAAAGTATTAAAAATATTTTTAAATTTGAAATAAATTATTAATATTGTTTTTAAACTAAAAATACTTATTTACATGACTGACTAAATTTAGATACATTCCTGAATTCTGATGAATAACATTACATAGCAATATAACAGTCTCAGACTTTTGTAGGAACGTGAAACTCTTAATAAAAAGATGAAAAATTAGCGAGAATTTAAAATCATTATATAAAACTGACAACGTATTTAAGCTCAGTTATTTTCAAGATTGCCAATAATTCAGAAATGAAATTGAAGCGTATAAAATTAATAAAGAGTAACTTACATTGTTGAATGGAGAGTATAGGAAGTGGGTGGAGAAAATAGCTCCGATGAAGAGAAGAAGAGAAACAAAAAGTGTTAGTGAAGATGTAGTCTTGGTCGCCATTATATCTTTAATGATGAAACATACAACTAATTTGTTGCATGCACCGCCAATATACCTTTGAAATTATAGGTGACAAATTTTTCCTCTGTAATAAATGTCAATATTTTTGTTGTCAATATAAACCAAACTTTTACTTTTATTTTTAGAGGTACAAAGACTTTTAGAGTATCCCACCTTAAAACGGCATTTGAAATTTGGTAAATAAATATATATATATTATTAATGAAAAGAGAGAATAAGTGGGTGATGTAATTTATTTTGACTTTTGGTACCCTGACTGAGGAAGAGGAGGAGGTGAATAGTTTTATTTTATTTGAATCAAAAGTGCAAAGTGGAAACAGAAGAATAATGTGAAGTAATTAAATAGAGTTTGTATGCTGCTAAATCAGGTGAGGAAAACAAAACTAAGGGCCGTTTGGTCATAAATTTTGCAAGTAAAATTTGGGGAAAAATTTAGCAAATTTTATTTGTCCATACATTTTTTTATTATTTGGCAAATTTTTTTGGCAAATTTTCCAAATTCCCAAATACTAGAAAAAACTAGTATTTGGGCAAAATTTCATTATTTGGAAAGTTTTAGAAATTTAATTTTTACCCTTAACTTTTTTTTTTACAAAAATAATATATTTATTGACACCAACCAATTCAATTAGCTCCCTTCTACATGCATTCTTTTGATTTCATACATTCCTTTGTTACAGTTAGTCTTAATGAAATAGCTACTAAATAAAACATGAATTGCATTTATTTTATTTTGGTAGATAAATATTACGTTGTTGATGCTGGTCTACGGAACACAAGAGGATTTTTAGCTCCATTCAAAGAAATGCGCTATCATTTGAAGGACTACCGAGGAAGTGAAAGAGAGCCTAAGAATGGAAAAGATCTATTTAACTATAGACATGCTTTTCTGCGCAATGTAATTGAAAGAACTTTTGGTGCATGGAAAAGTAGATTCAGAATACTAAGACAAGGCATGAACAACTATGAATGTGACATGCAAGTGAAAATAGTAATTGCTTGCGCTGTATTGCATAATTTTTTACGTGAACACCAAAGTAGTGATGGAATATTCAATGAATATGAAAATGATGATATGGTTATTGATGAAAGTGACGAACTATTGGCTCAGGGTAACAACATCGCTTCATCTTCTCGATCATCTGATTCGCAAATGCAAGCTCATCGAGAAGAGATTGTTCATAAAATGTGGGAAGATTATATTAAGCTCCCGAATTTATATTAGTTGTATTTTCATTATCATGATTTGTACCAAGACCTTTTCACTATACGAATATTTATTGTAATTATTCTTGTTGATTTGTTGCGGAAGTCATAAATCTTGTTACGTGAGATTTCTATTGTGCTATGTAATACAAATTTATGGTTAGTTTGATAGTTTTAAAAACTTATGGGTATAAATCATATTTCTTAAAAAAATGAAATATGTTTCTCAAATTCTATGGCCAAACACATGGTAAAATTTCACCCAAATTTTCATCCAAATAATATTTGCCAAAAATATTTGAATATCTATGGCCAAACGCTAGCTAAGTCATGAGAAATTAATAGAGACAGAGTTTGAAGAGCTTTTTATGGAAAAAGTTTGAGATATAAGTTAAAGGGGTGGAGATTCTACGATATATATTCAATTTTAATTAGAATTTTTGGAGGCTGAATCTTAAATTTTAGTTCATGTCTATATAAAGAGTACTATGTTTTCTTGAAAGGCATCTTGAATAGTCCACAAAGGTCATGAAATATTCGTATAAAGGTCAAAGTTATATCAATATTAGTTCGAGAAATATGTCACTAACGACTCTCGAATTAAGGGATAAATCATAGGAGAATAGGATTGAGGGAGGAACAAAAATGTACCCATAATAATTATCAACAAAATATTCATGTTTTTTCAGATTTCATTTGTGTTATTTATTTATTTTTCATATGTTTAAAATTTGTTGCAAATATTGAGCACTAGCAATATTTTTATTATTTTTTTTTGGGAAAATGCACAAATACCTCCTCAACCTATGCACGAAATCTCAGAGACACACTTATACTATACCAAGGTCCTATTACACCCCTGAACTTATTTTATAAGTAATTTTTTGCCCCTTTTCGGCCTACGTGGCATTAGCTTGGAAAAAAAATCAATCAGCGTTGGCCCCACAAGATAGTGCTATGGAGGCCGAATAGAGTTAGAAAATTATTATAAAATAAGTTCGGGGGTAGCAGAATTTTAGTATGGTATAAGTGTGTCTCTGATATTTTGGACATAGATTAAAGGGGTACTTGTGCATTATTCATTTTTTCTCTATTTAAGTTTGATATCTATATTGAGATCTGATTAATTCAAGTTCTTAATATAAGAAATTACACTTCTCATTAAAAATATATTCGCATTCAAAGTTTAAACTTAAGAATTTTAATTAAGAAACGAACAACACTATCTACTGTTTTGCAGTAATAATTAGTATGCCTCAAATTAAGGGGCCTGTTTTCTTTATTTGTTCTGTTAAGGGTGCAGCGTGGGAGGGAATAGGAGTAGTTGTTGAGGAGCATTTTTGGAATTATCATTTTGCACTTACTTTATTTCCAAGAGAGTGATGAGTTTCTTGTTTATATGATATTTTTTATTTTTTTAAAATTAAATAATTTAGAATTGACGAGAAATTTATTCGTGAATTTTTTTAAAAAATAAATAGAATTTATATATTTGTAAACTATGTAAAAAGTACTATAAGTTATAATAATTGAGAATTTAAAAATTAAATGATATATGATAAATTTATGGATAAAAATAGACTTCTTTGAATTTTGAAATTCAAAAAATGCCACATAAATTGAGACAGAGGGAGTATTTCTTTGTTTCTATATATGTGATACAAATGGAATTTTGCTTTTGTATATGTTTTTTTTAAAAAAATAAAAATAATTTTAAATTGTTAATTATTGTAATTTATATTTTTTACGTTTTTTTTGAACAATATATGTTATTTTTTTTGTTAGAATTTATGTCACACGTATGTAATTAGGAAAGTGAACCAAATCTTTTTTATATGATTTCAAAATATTTTAGTTGTTAATTATTGTGATTTTATGATATTATTTACGTGACTTTCAATAATATATGTTGTTCCATCTGTTCAATTTCACAGGAAAATGATAGTAATGATAGTATTATAAGGGTCGATTAAAAATTTTCTTTTTAAAAGAAAAAAAGAAGAATTTAAAGTGTCTAGCCTCTTATTCATTGTGACTTATAGTGTATTTTATGTAATATTCAAGTTTATGATACAATTTTTTAAATTGTTTTGATAATTTATGATATCTTAAACATAATCCTTGAATATATAATAAATCAAAAAGGAAAGTAAGACAAAAAAAAATTAAAATAGAAAAAGCTACGGCAATAAAATTTGAACAAATATAAATACGTAATATTGTTCACTTACCGACTTTAATTTGTATTTATGATCAAATAAATTTGAATTTTGAATTTTATTTTTATTTTACTGCTTTTAATTTTTTTTCGTGTTAAGAAACTTGAATAAAGTCACACTTCCGATTTGGCAATATGGTTTATAACAAAAGAAACAAAAAAAAAATGACATAATACATATATTTGATCCTAAACTTGCTTCAAATTTTAACTTTGACCTTCAATTTTCATAATGCACAAACAGACACTTTAACTATCCAACTTTTAAATAAATAAACACATGAGTCCTACATGACACAATACACGTAGGACACCACGTAGGACAAAAAATGACATGTAGGATGACAATGTAGGACATGTGTGTCTATTTGTTCAACTTTATACAAGTTTAAGTGCTTACTTGTGCACACCCAAAGTTGAAGGACGTAAATGTAATTCGAAACCAAGTTAAAGGACACATTTATGTATTATGCCAAAAAAAATCATTGGAATGTAGATATATGTTTAGAAACAAATAGAAAGTAAAATTTCTTTTATTAAATAATTGTATATTTACTCAAAAGGTATATTTTATATATATGGGTATGTATTTTTGTGTTTTTTAGTTAAATATATTTCAGTTTTTATTTTTATTAATTTTTTAATTAACATTTTTCTAAATTTTATTCGATCATTATTATGACATATCAACATCACATCTTTTGAGACAACAAGAGAAAGAAGTATTTAAACTGATAAAAATACAATCGAATGTCTTTAAATAAATAACTATTAATTCTAGTTTTAGTAATGAAAGTTGCTCATTGTATAAACGTAAATAAGGATAGTAAATTATATTTTAAGTCAATTTCTTATTTAATTTGTTGTACTTAAAGATTAAGGATGTATTAATATATAAATTAAAAAATAAAAAATATATATATAAATACAATAAAAAAATATAAAACATAATTATTTATTATAAATAACATACTTATAACTATTAAACTATAGTAATCCACAATTTCAAAAGCATATAGTTGAGGTCCACGCTATTGTTTTCATACATTTGAAATTATCCCAAAACTTTATAATATTTACAAAAAAACACATGTGAGAAAGTATGCAAAAACTACACAAATGAAGGGCACAAACAAAACATGACAAAAGTGATGTTTAGTTTTTCATGATGATGTAAGCGAAGGGTAATGTTGTCAAAGACACAATAATTTTCACCATCCCCTACGTGGAGATAATGTAAAGGTTTGATAGTATTGAGGACTCACTCAAACCTCAAGATTGTTTGGCGTGAGAAATTAAAAATATAGTGATTTTATAAATAAAAAAAAATAGTTTATTTGAAATGATTTATCTCATCATTTATATTATTGTGATAGGATAAGTTATTTCATATATATGATGAGACAAATTATTTCAGGATAACTAATTTTAGAATAACTTATCGTGAGATAACTTGTTTCCAACCAAACGACCTCTTGGATATTTGAATAACATAGATAATTCAAAATTGGGATGCCAAAGAAAATGAGATTACAAATTGAATTCTCAGCAACAAATTACTATAGAATAAAGTCCTTATCAACAAAATAAAATTTAGATAATCAATCAACTGAATTATTAAGATTTATCTTAAGTATATTTGATTAGCTGAGATTTAAGACTATAAATTTACTATAGATGAAATTTGGAATTAAAATTATATATTGAATATAAAAGTAATCTTTACTAATTAAAAAAAGATATAATCTTTAGTTTGATTTTAGCGGAAAACCATGTGCTAGACTTAAACTTGTACAAATCCACTTATAAAAGGTTTTTTAGCGATCAATTCCTTTCATTTAATCAAATCCACTTATAAAAGGTTTTTTAGCGATCAATTCCTTTCATTTAATCAAATCCACTTATAAAAGGTTTTTCAACGACCAATTCCTTTTATTTAATCAAATTTCAATTCAGTACGCTGTGTTACTGCAATTTTATAGTAATATTAAATTGGGATTTAATATTTCTATCGAACATTATCCCACAATTTACTGAAATGTAATCGTTACGATACAACTAGTAAATAGTGTGTCGTATACTTATTATTTTGAGGGTTGTTGTATGTTTTGTTAATTTCAATAATTAAATATTATCTTTTGATTTAAATTTGTTTGATTTGGTCTGAAATATCAGAATTTTAAAAAGTAAAATATAAAATACTTTTCAATTTTATGGTCCCAAACTAAAGATATGTAGAATGTATCAAAATTTTATTTAATCTTATGATTGCCCTGTAAAAAGTAAGGATTAAAGAGTTGGAAAAAAACATTCTTTTCTAGATAAAAAAGAAAATAAGGCAAACAAATTGAAATTATGGATTAATAACTTTTCAAACTAAACTTGTTTTAAATTTCATGTTAATAGAGTAAAACAAATGTTAATTAATTAAAGTGACATAAAATTAATTATAAATTTGAATACTTAACATGCTTCCTTTCGATCGATACACTGTTGAGGAGGCCGATCACGAACGCTACAGGTGTGGGAGCGATCCTGGTCAGGGAAGGCTAAGACGGCGCCTCGCATATGGGTAGCAAGAGTCTATTTTTTGAAAAGAGTTATTTATAGACACCCCTTATGAAATTACTGGTTTCGTCACTGACTCGTACATCCTTGATGAAAATATTATGTTATGCTTATAGAAACTAATACTATACTATATATATTGATAAAAGTAACCTTGTAGATATATATACATTAAATTTTTGAATATTTTTAATAAAATTTCTAAATTCGTCAAACTTGAAAATCAACTTCTGCCGACACCTAATAAAGAGGAGAATAGCAACTAGAAATCAAGTACTCCAAAGTACCAATTAATAAAGAAGTTTAGCTAAGCTAAAACTTGTTAATCACTTATTAGGCAATTACTCTATCTACCACATAGTGGTTAAACTTGCTGAGGCGAATCCAAAATTAATAGTTTATAGATTCAAAAATTTGTCACTGAATAGCAAAATGAACCTTTGACAAAAAAAACCAAAACATTCAATGTTGTTTGGTTTTGTTCTTATTCCAATATTGTTGTTCCCATGATTCAACTTGTTCAATCAATTTTTCTTTTGTAACAAGAAGAGAGTGAACATCTGCAGGACTAAATGGAGGTGGTATGTTGCAAGGTATCGCGTCGGAGGGGCCTTTAACCATAGATTCTTCCATGAACTTCTTTATCACACCTTCAGCTGGACATGCCATAACCTCTGAACAAAGTTCAATTGCTTTTTTAGGTATCGCGGGCTTGTATTTCAATAGCTTTGCGTACTCACTCAAGAGATGGAACATGTAATCGTAAACATAATCCATTTTGAGTTGTTCTTGTAGGAAATCGTTTGCTGCCTTACCAATCCCCTGAGCCTGATTTGTTCGCCAAAAAAAAAATGTAGTCAAATTAACACGAGCAGATATGTCCAACACCAAAGTTCCACTACGTGAAATCTGAGAAGAAGGATAGAATGTATACAGACCTTATGACTACCTCGTGAACACTCGATTTTCTAAAATTTGAAGTGAAATATGTTGAAATACATTACCTCTTTTTGATGAGTATTCCCCCAGTCAACAGCATGTTTGATAGATCGGCATTTGTCATTATTATTTACAGGCCAGTAATGTGTCAACGGCATCAAACCTCTGCTATAGAAATCGTAGTAATCTGGTTTTACAAGTAACGTAACAGAATCACAGGCCAGAATGTATTTTTCACTCACGGACCATGTGTTTCCTTCAACATAAATCTTGTATCTGACATAAATTGCATCAAAACAACATTTAAGATCGACGATACATACATATATATATATATATTTAACGAACACTCTGGATATCGATAATCATTTTCATACCTGTGTTTGCACTGACTAGCTAAATTTGATTGCTTGAACCCTTGCTTCTGTTCTTTAATCCAGTCCTACATATGTTCAATTTTGTTTCAGTATTTGTATTTCCTGACGATGAACGTAGATGAGTCATTTTACCTGTTTATATATACGCGCATTCCAGTCCTGTTTTTCGGAAACATTGCACTTGAGCATATCCATCCTGGTTCTACTAACATAAGGATTGCCCTTCCAGTATGCATATGGTTCCCTTTTGCTCCATTTTAACTTCTCATTCGCTTTTTTTAACTCCTTTGACAGTGTTTCCCAAGGCTTTATATTAATCTCTACCCTAAAAATTGTGTTTTCGAACAAAAAGAGAAAGTTAGAGATGATCAGATAAATATTGCAAGCAATGATAGTAAATTAGGGGTAACTATACCATCCCCAGAATGACCAATCTGGAAAAACAATATCCAAACTCGCGTTATTTCCACAGTATCGGAACAGAGGTGGAGGAGCAGGGGCATTAGGAAGTCGATAGAATTTTGTCTTAGTAACTGTACTGTCACCACAATCGAACATCAGGTCCAAATCAGGTATTTTTCCAGGGTACCTACGTAACATTTGTAAAATCCCCCATAATGTAAATGTGTCTCTGCTTTGAAACGACTCTCGATACGTTTCAACGTAGGCTCTTCCATCCACGATCACCAATCGAAAATCTGCATTAATTTTGCCTGACATCACCATTGCTTTGGTGACTCCTGTTTCTCTCCAAGGCCATAGGTCATTGTAGATCCATCGAAAGTAATCTGGACATGTTGGTGATGATGAATTGGATTGATTTTGATTCGTGAACTTTAACGGATAGTAAGATGCAGGGCAAGTGTTTGTGAGGTTCCCATTTGTACAATTTAGTTGGATTTGTAGCTTCTTTTGGGGATGTAATGAGACTGTTGGAGTTGTATCAGTGAGAATGGACTGTCAATCAACAAAAACAAGAGTATCAAGATTTGAGTAGTTGAATACACACACATGGAAAAACCAGAGGTAGAGTCGGGATTAAGAGTTTACAGATTCAAATCCACTACTCTAGTGTGAAAAACATTTCCACAGTCTCTTCCTTAGCACTGAATCATCAATCAATTATGTTAGGGGTTCATAAGTTAATATACATATATATTTGTTTAATCTTCTAGTACAAATATAGAATCTACGAAAAAGTTACTGAATTCGTTCGAACTCACAAACTCCCACCTAAGTCCGACTCTGATGGGAACAAACACAATATATAGTTGAAATTTACCATTCGAGCAACCCTATCCTATCTCATATGTTCCACTAGATCATAAGTCTTGAGATAATTTTGTATGTACACACAATTTAACACCTTTTAAATTTTAAAACTATATGGGGAAGTTTGGTTGCAATGATGAGGGGTTAACTCAATATAAAACTTAAAAGGCCAAATTTGTCTAGTGTTTGATTTTGTTGTATTAGATAAAGTCAAGCTAAAATTTATCTACAAATAACAAACTTATTAAATTATGTATGCCAATATAAAAGGTGAAATTATCTTCTCTCTTCTTTTTTGGTTATTACCCATACCCTTGAGTAACTTCTTTTTTTTTTTTACTAATTTGTTTCGAAATTTCAAAAGTTTTAGTCATAATTATATATTTGAAATTACATATTTTTTTAAGAAAATTCTATGTCACCAATCATGAATTGAAACGATTTGATCCATGAGAAAATTCTTCAATATACTTTTTGTTCCGCATTTTAATCCATTTCAGCTAAGTAATTTATGTATAAGCCAACAATTCATCCATTTTAATTAAACCTAGTACAGTTTGATCCGTCTAAATTCAATTCAGCTCATCAATTACCACATCGACAATATACACCTGGTGTACTTGCCATTGAAAAAATCGTTTCATTGTCTCGTACACCACATTCTAAAATAACTATCATTATTTTTCAAAAATTAACTTAACTAATTTTAATTCAAAATTAGATTAGATCAACTATATCTCTCACACACAAAAAAATCCAAAAATCCATAAAAATAAATAAATACTACTACAAGTTACAACTTTACATCATATCAATTTAATGGTAACGATCAATTAATCGATTAAGAAAAATGAACTTACGTTAATTTCAAACGAAGCACGAAAGAGGATTACTCGATGAAGAGGAAAAGGAAGACGAGGATTACTACTGAAGATCTTACGGTACTAATTTTCGTCTTAATCGCCATTAATGGACTAAAATTGTGTTTATTAAACATAAACAATAAACTTGTTCAGCTCAATTTAAAAAAATATATATATATAGCTGCTAATTATTATTTTTTTCTTTTATACTAAGTGCTAATTTTTATTTTATTTTAAATAAAGTGTTAATTTATACCTCTTAGTGGGAATTTTATTTCTCTTTTATATTTCTAGAATATTGCAATCTGTACAATGTATATTTACATTTATATATTTATTTAAAAATAAAATAGGCTAATTAGAGTATATAAACTTTTTAAACTTGACACATTTCGTAAAAACTTCTTAATTAGCGGATGAAATAAAATTTTATCTCATTAATTAGAGGTTATTCTCTAAAATTAAACATAATACTAGTTATTGCTCTTACTTGTAATTAAGGCATTATAATATTAATAAAAAGGTTAATGTATTACCAAATATGCATAAGATTCAATTATATATATATATATAGTTATCTAATAAATATGTAACCATATTATAATTGTATCAATGTACTTTGAGTTGATATATAAATATACTAAAGTTTATAGTTTGTTTAAATTGCTTACCAAGAACAATTAAGGAATATTTATCATTGATGAATTGAATTATATGCAAATAAATAGAATGTAACAAATAGTAATAAAAATATTATAATATGTTTAAAATTACATAAGTGTTTTAAATAAAAATTGTCACATTTTAAAATTTTGTGTCTAATCATGAATTGAAATGATTTGATCCATGAGAAATTTCTTCAAAATATTTTTCGATGTGCGTTTGAATCCGATTTCAACCTAATTAACTTTTGTATCAATTAATAATCTATTATTTTTTAATTCATTTCATCTTCACTCATCTAAATTCAATTAAATTCACCCATTATCTCTTCTCTACAACATATACTTGGTGTACCCATCATAGCAAAATTATTTCATTGTCTCGAGAGTTTATAACTTAACTAATTTTTAATATATAATGAGATTAGATCAACTGTATCTTTTAAAATATATATATATTCAAAATCTATTAAAATTAAATACTACCATAAACTACAACTATAATCATATCAATTCAATGTGTATATAGGACTAATAAGCTTTGCCAAAAACAAGTAATCCGATTAATTTAAAACGGCTATATCACTGAAGTCCGCTTATTCTAAAATTAAATTGTTTCTAAATATAGAAAAGTATCATTCCGACAAAAATAAAAGAAATTGCACCACACCAAACCATGAGATTGCACATATCTAAATTGAATTTAGTCAGACTCAATTATCGTACATATACGAGAGATCTAGAATGTTGTATAAATAAACGATCAATTAATCAGGATATTTAAGGAAGATGAACTTACATTAATATCGAAGGGAGCGCGACGGAATCGGGTGGAGAGGATAACTCCAATGAAGAGGAAAAGGGAGACGAGGATTATTATCGAAGATCTTATAGCACTAGTTTTTGTCTTGGTAGCCATTAATGGACTAAAATTGTGTTTATCAAACATAAACAATATATATATATATATATATATATATATATATATATATATATATATATATATATATATATATATATATATATATATATATATATATAGCTTCTAATTATTTTTCTTCTATACTAGAAGTGTTAATTTATACCTCTTAGATTTTGGGGATATCTGTAATCTGTAAAATGTATATATAGAGTATTTTTTGTATACTATTCCTCCTAGGCATAGGCCCAACTAAACTAATTAAATAGGCTTTGACCCTAAATGTGTAAATAACTTTTTAAAATTTTATATGTTTTGTAAAATAGTTACTTAAATTTAGTTTGAATTTTTTTTATTGCAGACTATATAAGTAATCAACAAATAAAAACATACAGAATAGAGAGTTGAATTAAAGACGTCTAACCTGAAAATTATTTACACTTAGTCAATAATCAAATATAGATATTTGAACTCGACAAAACATTTTTCATTAGTATCTCACGAGAACATGGCAATAAGAGCTTGAATAACTTAATTATTCAAACTTTTTATGTGTTTAGTTGACTTTTTTACATTTTCGATAATAACTTGATATGAGTCTCATATAATCAATTTACTCCTTTTCTGATATTCTTTTTTTTTGTTGCACTATTTGCTTTAGGGAGTCAATTCCTCGAATGATCATTTAATTTATTAAGTATTTCTTTAAAATATTTTATGGTATTTTTTGAACAACTTAATGATCAACTATATTCATATTTTCAATAAATAAATTTAACGAGAAAGTGAGTTTCTTTTATAAAAATTTTGCATGCCATAATTTTTATGATCCATTTTTACACAGAGTATTCTTAATCCATTATATGAACTCATTTTTAACTTCTTAGCGGATGAAAAAAGTTTATCTCATCAATTAGAAGTTATTCTTTAAAATTAAATACAATAATTACTTGTAACTAAGGTATTATAATATTAGTAAAAAGTTTAATGTACTACCAAATATGCATAAGATTAATTAGTTGTATATATATAGTTATCTAATAAATATGTAACCATATAATTGTGTCAACCTTTTCATTAAAATATTTAGTATTTTTTGGACAACTTAATGATCAACTTATAATCATATTTTCGATAAATAAATTTTAACAAGAATGTGAATTTCTTTTATAAAAAATTTACATGCCATAGTTTTTATGGTCCACTTTTTATATAGTTATCTAATAAATATGTAACCATATAATTGTATCAACCTACTTTGTGCTGATATATTTATATTAAAATTTACATGCCATATTTTTTATGGTCCACTTTTTAAATAGTTATCTAATAAATATATAACAATATAGACTGCTTACCAAAAGAACAATTAAGGAATATTTATCATTGATGAATTGAATTATACAGAAATAATCAGAATGTACGAAAAGGAAATTAAGTGTGTTTGACGAATCAATAAAAATTTATAATTTATTTAAACTGCTTATCAAGAACTTGTTTAAATTGACTTTTGAATTTTGACTTATAAGTTAAAAAGGTATAATTTTGACTTCTTTTTTTTTATTCTATGTTAAGTGAATTTATTAGGTAATACACATATATTAAAAAAAAAATTAAGAATATAATTCAAACTATATTATATCATAAATACTCACTCTATTTTCACTTGTTTAATTTTAACTTTTTTACTTTCATTTTTTGCAAATCAATAAAAGATAATTTTTTTTATCTATACATGCAATTTATTTAGAGAGTTAATATACATTGAAAAGGCAGAACTTCTATTATGAGTAAATTGATTTTGAAATTCTATAAATTAATAGGGGCAAAATGATTAAGTTATTATGTCAATTATTATTTCCTTAATAGGTGTATAAAGACAAAAATGAATAAGTAATTAGGACACAGAGAGTATAATCTTGTAAGTGGCGCAATTTATCTTCTAAAAAGTATAGAACCTTTTTAAAGGACAGAACAAGAAAAATTCAAACATCGATCACCTTAAACTTTGAACAATTCAATATTTTGAACAATAAAAAACCCTCAAAAATTCACTTATAGGAGTATATTATTTTAACTTAAAATATTTTTTCAACTACCCAAACATTGTAAAAGCGCTTAAAAGCTATAAGTCAAATTATCTAGGCTCTGAGCCTGTTTGGTATTGCTTCTAAAAAGAAACTTTATTTTTAGAGCACTTTTTTAAATGACTTTTTAGAAAAGTGTTTTTTAAAGGGAAAAAAACAATTTATATTTAGCTAATTAATTTGAAAGGTGTTTTTCATAAGCAAATTGTGTTTGACATATCTTTTTGAAAAGTAAATTTTAGAGTCAACTTACATAAAATGACAACTATTAATGTATTTCTAATATTGTAATTGTTTTATGAAGAGATACTATTTTAAGTATTTATTCAAATAATTAATTAACTTTTTACTTTTATTTTTATTCAATAAAAATTTCCATGTTCAGGCTTTCAATCAACATTAATACCTTTTTTAGGAGACTGGAATCTTTAACGGTTATTTTTCGTTTTTCTAATCTTTTAATATATTGTGTTTGCATTTTTTTTCTAATTCTAAAAAATAATACATAAAATAATATATAAAATAATAATATATAAATATAAAATAAATTATAAAATTGTGTATAAAAAAATATAAAAATAAATTCTTAAATTAAATTTAACCAAAATTATAAAATATACTAATTAATTAACAAGAAATATATTGGTATATATGTGTATATGAAAGGATATTTTAGTCAAGAAAAATATTTTTTTTTTAGCTTCTGCATTTTTGAAAAAACAGAAATTTTAATTTCTTCCCAAACGGCAGAAAAACTGTGTTTATGCTTCCATTTAAAAGCATTTTTATTAATTTGTCAAACACACTTAATTTTTCAATAAAAGTATTTAATTCTCAAAACAAAACAGTAATGTCAAGGGGCTCTTAGTCTAAAATAAATGAGTTTTTTTTTATGTAATCATGTATAGTTATATTTTCAAATTTACCCTTGTTTAATAAGCAAATTTTACATGACCGCTATATAATATTAGAGAAAAAGATCTGAAATATATTCAAATTTTTGATCGAAATTGTTGTTACGATACCAAATTTTGGCAAGGACCTTTTACCCCTGCGCTATTTAATAATGTATTTTAAAGGTATATGTGCGCATGTAGACATAAAAAATATTGCGTAATTTTAAATACTAATGTGTCCACATGGGCACATATATACTTTTTAAAATATACTACTAAATAGTTCAAGGGGTAAAAAAATCCTCTATAAAGTTTGATATCATAACAGTAATTTCAGCGAAAATTAAAACATCTTTCAGACCCTTTTCCAATAATACTGAACCCCTCTTATTTTTAGGAGTGAATGTATTTCTTAACAAGTGTATATAATATGGGACCAAAGGGAGTACTAGTTTTAGTTACTGGATTTGTAATTAAATATTTATCTAATGATTTTCTAATACAAACCTAACATCTCCGAGAACTCAACAAAAGTATTTTCGCTCTTCTTATAGATTGATCTGAATTACATCTATCCTCTCACGAGAATCAAGCAAAAGCTATTGAGTTTGTTCGAACTCATACAGTAACGTTGTACCTCCGCTCATACTCGTCAGCATAGAAAATTTCTTTCATGACATTACAAAATCACCTTAAAAGTATTAGTACAAAAGTCAAAACATAGAAAATTTCTTTCATGACATTACAAAATCACCTAAAAGTATTAGTACAAAAGTTCAAAATTTAACACTAACCTAATATCTTAGTTTTCACTCTTTGCTCCCTCAAGTAATCTCTCTCCAATGTACGAACCTCTTTTATTGAATTTTGTTTTCTTTTATGATATGAATCAAGTGACAACTTATCAAAAGGTATTGGCATTTTGCATGGACTTTCATCAATTGGCCAATTCACCATTGATTCCATCATTAACTTCTTTTCAGTACCTTCAGCTGGACATGCCATTATCTCTGAGCAGAGTTCATTTGCATTTTTAGGCACTTTTGGCTTGTATTTAAGCAGCTTAGCATATTCATTTAATAGATGAAACATGTAATCATATACATAATCCATCTTCAAATCCTCTTGAATAAAATCACTTGCTTCTCTACCGATTCTTTGAACCTGAGAAAAGTCACCAAGACAGTCAGATCTCTCCATAACAATATTTTATAATAGAAGTTGAACTTTCCATGTTATGTTATACTTTACGTTCTCTACAACAACATTTTGCTATAGTAGCATACGACGTCGCTGTAGAGAGATTTGTTGTTATACGATAATAGTTAGTTCGTGACTCTCTTTATCCTAATTTATATAACTCGCTTTCTTTTTTATCCTTAAAGAAATGATTTGTAGTTATAATACATCTCTAATTTATTTTAGACTTCAAATTTCAAAAGTCTTTTGTTCTTTTTTACGCTTTGTGCCAAAGCAAACTAAGTTACATAAATTGGGACGGAGAAGTACCTTTTTCTTGTATTTATTACCCCAATCAACTGCAAATTTGATGGATCCACACTTGTCATCCTCATTTATGGGCCAGTAGTGGACTAGTGGCAACAAACTTCTTGAGAAGAAATCATAGTAGTGAGGTGTTACTAGCAAAGAAACTGAGTCACAAGCAAGAATATATTTCTCACTAACAGACCAAGCAGATCCTTCAATGTATATTTTGTATCTGCAAGCAATTGGTAAGTATTAAACTTACATCTCTGCTAGGCATCGTGAGTAATGGCCGAGGATAATAGATATAGATGACGATGAAATTTGGTTTTGGATATACCTATGGTGACATTGATTTCCTAAGTCGGAATGCTTGAATCCTTGCTTTGTCTCTTCTTTCCAATCCTGTTAACAGCACCAAATGTGTCGGTTAATTTTGAAACCTTGGCGAGACCAGAGTTCATACTTGTAAAGAGTCTCTTTGACATTGGATTTTACAATCTTTCACTAGCCCGGAGTCACCCTAATTGGTTCACGTTCTAGTTATACATGTATTTATAATGTCGAAACAGTCCTCATTCTCCCACTTGGCAAGCTACTACTATGAACGACGACAAAGTAAAGGATGCATCCAGAAGCCGTCTAAGATTCTTTTTAGTAGGATTTATTCCTTGTGTCCTAATGAAAGGACATCTATTTTTGAAGTTACCCTAACTTAACGTGATGATACGCTTATAAAGTTTTCAGTTAAATGACAATATTGATGAAGGAAGGAGGTTCACCTGGACATAAATTCGAGCATTCCATTCCTGATTTTCAGTCACGTTGCACTTAACGAGCTCCATTCTCTTCTCAGCAACTTCCGGATTGCCTTTCCAGTACGCATATGGCTCTCTATTCTGCCATCTCTGCATCCTATTCCCTTTGTCAAGATCCTTCAACAAGTCTTGCCATGGCTTTATATTGATTTCAGCCCTACCAAATCAATCGAACTAACAACTTATTCATGCATTATGAAAATATCTCATAAATCAACATTCTGAACCTATGTTGCTCGAACTCTTCAAAAATACGTGACAACATTTTCAGAGAGTCCGAGCAACATAGTTCTGAACAACAAAACTCTACACAAAAACTGAGTGAAATTTGTATCCTTACCATCCCCAAAAAGACCAATCAGGGAAAACAATATCCAACGTTTCGTTATCCCCACAATATCGAAACAAAGGGGGTGGAGCAACAGCATTTTCCCCAGCAAAATCACTTGATCTAACGACAGGCCAATCGACACAATCGAACATCATATCAAGATCAGGAATTTTTCCAGGGTACCTTCTTAACAACTGAAGAATTCCCCACAATGTAAAAACATCTCTAGTTTGGAACCCCTTTTCATATGTTTCTACGTAAGCCCTTCCATTCAATATTACAAGTCTAAAATTAGCTGTCCTGTTAGCCCTCTCCACCATTTCTTCAGTTATACCTGTTTCCCTCCATGGTTTTAAATCTTCGTGTATCCAATGAAAGTAATGTGGACAGTTTGGAGAAGACGATGAAGGGTTGTCGTTAACGAATTTGTAATCTGCTGGATAGTAATTTACTGGACATGTTCTTGTGTTGTTACCAGATGAACAATTAAGTGGAAATTTCCCTCTCCTACTTTGCAATTCCTACAACATATCGAAAAACCATAACAAAAATTCAAAAAAAATCAATAAAACTAGCCCCGAATGGACACAGGGTCTACAATCAAAGTTGCAACCTACAACAACATACTCAGAGAGTGAGGTCTGAACCGACAACAACATACATAGTGAAATTTCACAGGTGAGGTCTGAACCTACAACAATATACTCAGTGAAATTACACAGGTGAGGTCTAAACCTACAATAACATACTCAGTGAAATTACACAGGTGAGGTCTGAACCTACAACAATATACTCAGTGAAATTACACAGGTGAGGTCTAAACCTACAATAACATACTCAGTGAAATTACACAGGTGAGGTCTGAACCTACAACAATATACTCAGTGAAATTACACAGGTGAGGTCTAAACCTACAATAACATACTCAGTGAAATTACACAGGTGAGGTCTGAACCTACAACAATATACTCAGTGAAATTACACATGTGAGGTCTAAAACTACAACAACATACTCACTGAAATTCCACAAGTGAGGTCTGAGAAACGTAGAGTTTATGCATACCTTACCACAATCTCGTGAAGGTAGAGAGATTGTTTCAATTAAAGTTACAAACTAATACAATTCACTTTTGATTTTGGAGTTCTAAATTAAGGGACAATGTAATTTCTCAAAAACACATAGTAACAATTACAACAACAACAACATACCCTACGCCTTGTGAAGGCAGAGAGACTGTTTCTGAAAGATTTTCACAATTACTAATGTAAAATAAAGGAACTTACGTTTGAGTTTGTGTCGAGCAGGGTTGTCCACAAGTATGAACCAATTAGTAGGAGGAAGATGAAGAAAAGAAGAAAGTATTTAGCAAAGGGTTTGTTAATGTAAAATGGAAGCAAAAATGACTCAATAGATCTTCTTTGATTCCCAACCCTTTGATATCCAATTTCCATGAGTTTTCTTCTGCCCTCCTCAAATTCCCTGAAATCAAATCAACACATTCAGATTAAACCAACAATAACAATTATTGATGATACGCATCAATCTAAAACAAGTTGGAGTCAGTTATACGAATTTCATTTCTTATAAATACTTGTTAATAGTACAAAATTTGTCAGATGACATGCAAAATTCCACCTTGAGAAAAGTTTTTTCTCGTGAACTTAAAAAACTATATTAGTGCATTGTCACTGGTGTTTCTCGCCGGTTGTTTTCACGGATTTTTCACTTTTGATATTTTGATATGTCATTTTTCTCAAAAAAAAAAAACATTATTTTTGAAATATCATAACATTTTGACATTTTTGAAGAGTACGAACAATATAAGTTACAGATAACATATCTTATTTTAAATATCAAACTTCTAAAAAGTTACATAAAGGAAGAAATTCTGCACCTGTTTTTCTAACTTTATTATTGTGTAAAAGAGAGCTTGAATACTTGGAGCCATGCAATTGAAAATGGAAAAAGAAAAAACAGTATTTTGTTAAAATTTAACAATTTTTTTGTTTTTGTTGTAGAGAAGTAAATTACAAAGTGTGAGTGACCGAGTCAATTGACTGGGCTCACTCTTAGACCAGAGATTTGAATGGGCTTTTACCTTAATTTATGGGGAAGCCCATCTTTTTAGCACCCAAACGTTATTTATTCTTTTACATTTCTTTTCTTGTTTTAATGTTTTTTAATTAATTGCAGAGCAAAAATATTAAATAACATTTAGCTGAAAAATTTGCTTCTCCAAATAATTATGAAATTATAACAACTCACTCGTTTATTTTTTTAACATAAGAGTGTTTAATATGATAAGAATGATTTGCCATGACCGTACGATAATTTTTATAGTCAAGCAAGTTGTGAAATAAAAGTCGGTTAATTTATTGCAAATTACATTCATAAAATTCTCTGAAATTTAGATCAAATGTCTCGTTAGAGGTCTGAATACCTATTAGAAGATTTACGACTCTAGTTTCTACTTATACATTAAACCATTAATCAAAATAACTCAAAATTGAGAGATATTCACATTTTTGTCAGACTGTATAAAGAAGGTACCTAAGGTGTACCACCTAAGTCTATAGAGGCTTATAAATATATGATTTTCGCCATTTGTCTCACTTCCACTTTATGTCCTTAGACATAATATATATATATATATATATATATATATATATATATATATATATATATATATATATATATATCATAAATTCTCCATTAATGTTGATAATTCTAGTTTTAGTCCTTAGTAAAAGTTATAGTAATTAGTATTGTTGTAGTATAGTTTGCCATGTCAATTTGATGGTTAGGTTCGTTGGTATATTGAGTATTTCAAGATTGAGAGCAAAATAAGACTCTTTTTTCATTAATTCTATTATTGATGATTTGCAGATAGTGCTTACAACTTGGTCACTTTTTTTATTTAAAGAAAAAATTAAAATTGGCCCATGCAGGTCTCGAACCTGCGACCTTCGCGTTATTAGCACGACGCTCTAACCAACTGAGCTAATGGGCCATTGATAACTCGTTCGATTTTTTTTTATAAATCTGATCTTTATTATTGATCATGAGACACTTGGAGACTCGTATGCTCAGACACAAATATGCCATATAGGAACATAATAATTAAGAGGGTGTTTGGATTGACTTCTATCTTCTAGAAGTGTTTGATAAATATAAAAATAATTTAAATAAGTTAGGAAGTTTTTGTCAAAGTAACTAAGATTTTGGGAAATAATGTCAAAGATTTTTCGGTAAGTAATGGTGTCTAAGATTTTTAATATTTTTGTTTGTGACATTATATAGCAGATATTGAAATTATGCAGGAAAACTTTTGTTAATAATCACGTGAATTACTCATAATTTTTGTAGGATCCCTTAGTTGTTAGACGATATTTAAGGGAAGGATGGAATTGTTAACTTTCAAATACTTAAGAGGATGTTTTGTTGCCCAAAAAATATATTAAGGATGCAATTTAAGTTTGAGCTATAGTTTAAGGATGTTTTTGGCCAAAATCTTTTTAAAATAACTTAAAATAAGTCGAAATCAAAAATAGGTTTCCCTACTTTTATTTAGGACTTAAAAGTCATCATTTAAATTTGACTTTTTATTTTTGACTTAAAAACTACCTCCTTTCTTTTTTATTGTAGTCTCTTTCTATAAATAGTTATTTCAAAATACTTATCATTTCATAACATAAATGCATAAATAATCATATTGTTCCCTTTAACCTTTTTGATTTATTAGCTTTAAAAATATACATTTGACCAACTTAGAAAAAATAAGTAACTGATTCATATTCATTGGATAAATTAATTAATCAAAATAAATTAATTTTATTGATTGGGAACTTGAGTTCCATAAAAATTAAATAAAGATAGAATAACAAAGTTATTTAATCTCTTAATGCACGTGAAATCCAAAATATTGACATATAAATAAAAACAGAGGGAGTATATTTTTTAAAAATAAATCAATCCAAACAAGCTCTAAATAATGTCACGTTCACATAGGATTCTTTTGGCGCAGTGAAGTTGACATTTGTTATCTACAATCTTTTGTTATGTAATACTTCATCTCATTTTATATGTCACTTTTTTACTATTTTTATTTAATGTTTTCTTAAGTCAACTTTATAATAAATGATGAATATATTTTTAAAATTAATTAACTACTGTATTAAGGATCTAATAAGTAAAATATGATGATTTATGCATAAATTTTATAAAAGAACAAATAATGTGATTCCACTATTTATAGAAACGAATGACATATAAAATAAAACGGATGGAATAATAATAATTACTTGACGTTGGGGGCAATAGAGGTGTTTGAAATTTGAAATGGTAATGAGAAAATGTGCTACATATTAATTGTGTTTGATATGCTATTGGCAACCACCATCATTATTTATTATTGAACTTCACCATCGTCATTTTACTACTCTTTCCGTTCGGTATTATTTGTCATAATTTTTATTTTTAGAATTAAATTATAAGAACTTTGATTAATATTTTAAAATATATTTTTTCATCATATTGATATAAAAAAATTATAATTTACAATATTTTTCATATAGTTTTAGAATATATATTTTTTTTTAAAATATCAAATTAATATAATTTAATTTACCTTTAAAAATTAATTAAATTAACTTTAGATAAACGTAACATGACAAACATTTCTAACCGAGGAGTACCAAATAAAGCTTTTCGTGTTATGAGCATTCTCATTTTTATCAACATGAAAATAGGAGTAGTTCATTAGAATAGTAAAAGAGGCTGAGAGAGTATGTGATTTTCTTTTTGGAAAAATCTGTCTTTCTTTACGTCATTTTCTAATTATATTTGCAGCCTTTTGTAAGAAATATTCTCTAATATACATATATATATATATATATATATATATATATATATAGGCCATATCTTATCACCAAGAATTTAACTCTCTTACCGTGACTGCGACGGGGATTGAGAATTTAAATTTTATAAATTCGAAATGTTATTAAGTCCATTGATATATATTTTACATTGATAGTGCAAGAAAATTTGCCCAAAATGAAGCCACGTAAATGATAATTACGACATATAACCAACCATACATAATAGTATGAGATTAATTAGTACTCTCAATCTCAATTTAGCTAACTCACTCCTCCGTTCAGTCAGTCCAAAAAACATTATATGTTTATATATTTAGTAACAATTTAATTTTAAAATGTCGATATTACTTTTATTGAAATGATTTGTATTCATCCGAACATATCTATGAGTTATTAATACCACAAGATTCAGTGTCCGTTTGGATTGACTTATTTTAGATAATTTTAAGTCTAAATAATTTTTAAATCAGTTTTAAAGTATTTGGCTAAAGTTAAAAAGTGCTAATAAGCACTTATTTTAAAGCCAAAATATATCAAAAATAAATCAAAAGTCATAAGTTATAAATCCTGACTTATGACTTTTGGCTTATAAGTTACTCCCTCTGTCCATATTGACTTGTCTAAATTTTCTCTTTTTGATGTTCTTATTTATTTGTCCATTTTGACTAATCAAGAAAGGACAAATTTTTTCCCCATTATACACTCATTTAAAATTATTGAAAATTTCTAAGTTTTAATTCATCCTCTTTGAAACCATATTTAATAAGCATAAAGTATTATACTTAATATGTGTGCATTTTTTAAAGTGGACAACTAAATAGAGACCGTAGGAGTATAAGCCAAAAGTCAATCTAAATAGGTCCTAAAAATTCTATCTTTCCTTCTTAAATTTTGTATCAAATTATTAAACTATATCACATAAAATAGAACAAAAAAGTGGTACAACAAATTAAGGCATATACTAGTCACTAGACTACATGACATGAAAATATTTTATACTGTCACACATGAGTTAAATCCTAGGTTTAATTTCATTATCACATTATATGATTATGCATGACCTTTGAAAACAAATCCAACAATTATACCTTATCATATATAATTCATCATTCCATATATATAGTGATGAACACAATAAATAATTAATTACACCAAGCTAGCTAGGTAGAATATTTGTACAAAGACTTGCAAGAAAACATGCAACAACAGTGTTTTTTTTTTGCACACTTGGTCCAGTTGTCAACACAATTGGCTACATATGATGATATTATAGTATGTTTGTCTTGATAACTTTTTATGGAAAAGAAATAAAAATAAAGCTGAAGATGATTCAGTTTGTTTGTGTATAGTGTTTTGAGAGAGGTATTTTGGGTTATTGGGCCATTGGGGTGGTGGGGGGTGAGGGGTAAAGGTGATCATCACGCCAACGTCCACGCCTCAAATTTCAAAAACCAATGCTATGTTTTGATGAAGGGAGCAGTCATTAGTACCCCTGTCCAACCTAGCTACCTTCATGAATACAATTACTTATCTCATAAGTCGATTTAAAATAAGTGTCACTTTAATACGAAAATATTATTTATTAACATTATTTTTCTGTCACAATTTACTTTTTCTCCTCATTTTTATTTGTACAATATTCGTCTTATTCTATATGTTACTTTTCAGATTTCAAGAGTCAAACAAATCTATTTTTGACGTAATTTTTTCATAGATCTTATAAACATTTGAATTATCTGGTATTGTGACTCATATTACTTTTTACGTAGTTTACAAATATAAAAATTTCATTTCAAAAATTTAAAGATTTCATGTGCAAATTTTCGATCAAACTTAAACTATTTGACGTTCAAAACATAAAAAATGTTACATAAATTGAGATAGAAAGAGTAATTGTTTTTACGTATCAAGAAAAGATAGTTTTTTTTTTCATGTTTTACTTCTACTATTAATTGCTCATTTCTTAAATTATTTTCACGACTCAATATTTAATAATAATCAATATGAGTAATACAGTAAAATATCATATCAATAATTGTTTTCTTAATGCATATGTCAAATATATAAATAACAAGTAAACATAAAAAGAGAAAATATCTGACTAATCTTTTTATTAGTCTTTTTCAAAAAGAATATCATTATTCTTCAATAAATTCATCTATATTTTATCTTTATGAAACGGAGCTAGAAGTCTAATTACAAAATATGTACAAATATTAAATTTAAAACTTATTTACTCACACTGAACACTTATATTGGTAGGTACAGGTAACAGGAGGGAGGGAGTAGTATATTAAAGATGAGAACTTACCTAGGTAGTCCTAGTTGGAACAAATTTAAGGAGAGCTATAAAATTAAGGTCTCTCTTCCTCAAAAGTCTTAGAAATTGAATTTAACAACAAATTTATTCCATCAAACATGTCTGTAAGTCTCTTTTTCTCCTCTCTTCTTATGTATTTTATATATAACATGTTTTGTAAATGAAAATATAGCTAATGTTATTATCATATATTATACATGTTACAGATTATGGTGGAGGTAAGAGTTCCAAACTTGGATTGTGAAGGATGTGCTGCCAAGCTAAGAAAAGCTCTTTTCAAGCTTAAAGGTCAGTTACATTGCTCACTAACATGACCAAAAAACACTTTTCTTTCTATATATCACTAGAACAACAATAATATGTAATTTCACAAGTGAAGGTACGCTGAAGACTAACATATTCAGTATAATTTCACAAGTTTAAGTTTAGATGTGAAGTACACGGAAGACTAACATATTCAGTATAATTTCACAAGTTTAAGTATAAATGTGAAGTACACGGAAGGCTAACATATTCAGTATAATTTCACAAGTTTAAGTATAGATGTGACGTACGCAGAAGACTAACATATTCAGTATAATTTCACAAGTTTAAGGGTGGTATGGACATAGTCTTGAATTTTTACCCTTGACCCCTGTTCATAGAGTGTTACAAACAGAGCACCATTACTATAAACCCCTCCTAATGGCCAATACCCTGTGCAATATTAATTTCTACCAACTCCGTTTTATTTTGATTTGACATGAAAATTAAAAAAATAAAGAAGTTTTTTATATTTTGTAATTTAATTTTAAAATGTTTAGAATATAGCAAAATACTTTTTGATTTTACAATCTTAAATGATGAATAATTAAAATCTAATAGTTCTCAAAAATAAATAAATATTCTTGTTGAAACAGAGCAAAAATAAAAAACAGAATAAATAAATTGAAACAGAGCGAGGAGCGAGGAGGGAGTATTAGAAACCAATACAAGTACAAATTACTTGGTCTATGCACAACTTTCCATTAGAAATTGAACTTTTATGAGTTAGAAATTACATAATTTGAACAAATCCTACACTAGGTAATTATTCCTCCCCATTTGGTTAATCAACTAATCTTTTGATGGACAGAGTTATCTGATAGTTACGAGTAAACATATTAATTAAAATGTACTAACATACAATTTTCATCAGGAGTAGAAACAATAGACATTGACATGGAGACACAGAAAGTTACAGCAAGAGGTTACGGATTAGAGGAGAAGAAGGTGTTAAGGGCGATAAAACGAGCAGGAAAGGCTGCAGAGCCATGGCCATATCCAGTTGGTTACTCACATTTTGCATCATTTTATCAGTACCCTAATCACATCGTAAGCCATTACTACGATACATCTCGAAACGTTGCAGCCCCGAGTGTTCATACATTTTTTCACACTCCATCTGTTTATTCAGTAGCAGTAGCATCAGATGAAGCAGTTGCTTCTCTTTTTAGTGATGATAATCCTCATGCTTGCACCATCATGTGAAATTTTATTTTGATTTTATAACATTGTATTATACTTATTCAGCTTATTATTGTAATGTTGCGTTTTTTATAGTTCACCTTATTGTTTACCCAAATATCCAGCTTTTAGTATAAATAGTAGTCATGGGCACAAGTTCAAATTTTATGTTTCTTTTTGTTAATATGTTTGTTCTAAAATTGAAGAACATATATCATAGTTTTCTAGTGAAGGTTCTAATAATCTAGTGTATTAACTTGAATAAGTATTTTGTAGAAATATCTCGATATTCTAGAGTAGAAGATAATGTAAGTAGAATTTTCGTATAGATAATTGTTGTGAATCATGGATATAGTCTAGATTTTGTAATATCCGAAACCATCCATAGGTAAGTATAAGTAGGAGATGGTATAGTACATCTGTAATCAATCAAAACTCAAGAACAACCCAAATCGAAGAGTTTTCTTCATTAACAAAGTTCTCTTATCGAAAATACACATTTACCTTTCTAGCTTTTTGCTCTTCTTTGGTTAAATCTTAGTTGATAATTTGGGCTAGTAGAAGGTCTCTCCGTTATACTTTTCTTGTGCGCATTCTAAACTCTGTCATTATCTATTGAAAAAGTTAATTCTGCATTCAACATTTTAGACTCGTATGATTAGTGAGTTCGGAGCCTAAAGGGTATAAAAATATTAACAAAAATTTGAAACTGGTATATAAAATTTTATATTAACCAAAACGGCAAAATCGATAGAACAACAGCGATTTCCTTTACAGAAAAAGCAAAATCGCTGCTACTACAGCGATTTTGCAAAATGTAATTTTTTTAGGAGCAGCGATTTCCATTTTTTAAAAAAAATAAATTGCGAAGCTTACTACCTTCTTCATATTCTTTATTTTATTATAGATTTTCTTAAAAATATTTTTATTTTCTATATGCAGATGAGATTGTCCTTTTTTTAAAAAAACAAAAATTCTTTTTTTAGAAAATCGCGCTTCAAATTTTATTTTTTTAAATGGAAATTGCTGCCTAGGCAGCAATTTTTTAATTATTTTTTTTAAAAAAATATAAATTGAAAATCGATGCCTAGGTAGCTATTTGAATTTTTTTTAAAAAAAAAAATCACATTTTGCAAAATCGTTGTAATAGCAGCGATTTTGTTTTTTCTGGTTGAGGAAATCGATGTTGTTCCAGTGATTTTGTTTTTTAAAAAAATTGAAAATCGATGCCTAGGTAGCTATTTGAATTTTTTTTTAAAAAAAAATCATATTTTGCAAAATCGCTGCAATGATAACGATTTTGCTTTTTTCGATTAAGAAAATCGTTGTTGTACCAGTGATTTTATTATTTTGATTAATATAAAATTTATATGTCATTTTAAAATTTTTATCTTTCGGTAGTAAGAGGGAGTGGGGTGAGAACAATGCCAATCTTACAAATCAATTGAATTGTGTTCACTAATTAGGTGAGGTTTGATGGAGAATAATATAATTTGAATATAGTGTGAAGTAAGACCTAAATGTAGACGCCTAGTCAGTACCCTTTCCCCATGCAATCTTGTTCGTCAAATCAATCCAACTCCTTGATGTTGAATGATGTTTAAAAAATTATCTACCTTGCATTGACAAATGCCTAGTGGAATTCGAAATTTATTTGAGCTATAAAAAAATAAAATTAATCAAAGTAAGGTCTTAATTTTTTAAAGTCACAATATGTAGAGTGAATTCATGCCGAGCAAGATGCGAAGCCGCAATGTCCTATTATCATTCCTAAATAAAGTTAATATACTCTTGCTTAATAATAAAAAAGTAATTATAAAGTGTTGTGAAAAATTTACATCATTTCATCAAAAACTTACAAGTTAATAAATCCTATCATTTGAATAAATGTGTATCATTCTTGAAAAGATATTTCTATTATTTCATATATACTTATGATATAAGTATATAAATTTATGTTCAATGAAAAAACTAGCAGGGATAAATAGTAAAACCTAGCACCAGATAGGGTAAAAGTGGAAATGACCATTTCAACCATAGAACAATTTTTATTATTTATTTACTTAATATTAGAAAATTAAATAAAATTATTTGTTTTCGAAAAAGAAAGTGATAATGCACATGCCCCTACAACTTATATCCGAAATTTCAGAGACATACTTATACTATAGTAAAGTACTATTACCTCCTGAACACATTTTATTAATAATTTTATATCTCTTTTCAGTCTACGTGGCACTATATTGTGGGTCTAACACTGGTTGATTTTTTTCCAAGTTAGTGCCACGTAGGCCGAAAAAGGATAGAGAATTACTTATAAAATAAGTCCAGGAGATAATTAGACCTTAATATAGTATAAGTGTGTCTCTGAAATTTCAAACATAGGTTGAGAAAGTACTTTTGTATTTTTTCCAAAAAAAAAAAAAAGTCGTCTTCTTGGTACCAAACATATCTCAAGCTTAGGGCCTAGGGGTGATAACACCAAACTAATTAAAATTATTCTTGCATTTAATGAAGGTATTAAATTTAGTTATTAAGTATGTTAGTCTTTTTAATTGAAATTAATTATTCAAATCTTATATATTATTTGTGTTTTAATTATCACTCTATCAATCACTATTTTTGGTAATTGTCAGTATTTTAGTTTATATATATTGATACTAGGTTGCATATTAGTTATTTAATAATATACTTACGTACATATGTTATTTAAGTAACAATATATTTTAAGATGATATTCTATATTTCAATATATTATTTTTAAATACCAATTAATATCGTATCGAATACCACTATATATTTCGATATGATATTCAATATTTCAATTGAAATATGATATTTCCAAACACCAAATACAACATATCACATTAGCTACTGTAATACTAAAATCACGATATTAAAAATTTGAATATAATATGATAAAATCGATATATACCACAACATGTCCACCCCAAACTATGAACACCTCTTTCTCTTTGTAATATAAAAAATGGGTGGTTCTTTCAACTTTAATTTTGGTCATGGAAATTCAATGTATAGATAATTCCCCGAAAAATCTTTTGACCTTAAGAAAATCGAAATCGTAAGAATTATTATTTCACATCTTAATCCTTTTTTTTTTTCATTAATACATAAAAACATGTAAAAAAATGTTTGAAGGATCGTTTTTAATTAATTCTATTTGCTTGAATATATGTTTTTGGGGATAAAATATTTAGATCTCAAGGGTCACATATCAAAAAAAAAAAAAAAAGGAGAAAATGAAGGACCTAATAGGTAAATGTATATGCAATCTGCTTAGATTCCACTCAAAATGCGTCATAGGCAGCATTTTTCTGGTCAGCATTAGACTTCTCCACAGCCACATTTTGACACCCAAAATGTTTATTCATGTTCCATCACCCTATATCAAGTAGTCATATAAATATAAATTTTAAAAAATATTAATTTTTTGTCTCATTTTATGCGGCACTATTTTCTTCTTAATCAGTAACATTTTCTTATATGATAAGTATTTAATGGTATCATTCTTTTTTTATTCTTATTGATCCCACTAAACTTTAAAGGTAATACGTAATATATTTATAAGGAGAGAGAAAAGTAAATTTACTTTCTTGAAGGACAATTTGATAAATATTTTAAAGTTTTTCAATATTTCTTAAACTTCGATAAAATATTACCACATAAAATGTGACAGAGAAACAATTAAATATATGTAAAAGTTGAAATTGCACATATATTTTTTCAAAAAAGTTTCGAGTGAAAAATTAACACAATGCATAGTTAAATAGCATTACTTAAACCAAGGTTTATTTTAAACAATCTTCTTTATTACTAGATATATTTATTATTGCTATAACTTATAACCAAATCAATATTAGAAAGAATTTTTTTTATGTTTAAACCAGACCAGTGAGAAGATTAGTAAAAAAGATCTAATTAAGTATTAGGTAGAATTATATGTATTATTTTAATAAATTAATAATTAATACGAGTACCAAATCTTTTTATTTTTTTTGTAAATGAAAAAAATTAGTATTATTTTTTGACATCTCATTGTTTTTGTCCCCTATATAATAAAATAATAACGGCGTGAATTTAAAGCTTCTTCATTTTCTTCAAACAAGTATCCAAAGCACTTCTTCGAGTTCTCCAAAAATGGCTCAGGTACTGTAAAAAAAAAAAACATATTCTATATTTGTATGTTCTTTATTTTTTTAAACTTAATTCCCTTTTATAGATTTCTTACTCCAATAGATCTTGCCTTCGCTTTTTTTTTTTCAATTGAAAATTAGCATCTATCGGAAAAAAATAATAAAAGTTCAGATAATCGACCAATTGAGCTTTATCGAATAAGTGATATTTGTGTTGTTTTTTGTGAATCGATCAGATGAAAGTTGTAATGAAGGTGCTAACCATGTCTGATGAAAAAACAAAGCAGAAAGCCATAGAAGCTGCAGCTGATATTTTAGGTAAATTAATGACTAAAATGCCCCTGCCTGATTTTTGAAGATCTGGTATCAGTAACATTGAATTAATTTTTAATTGAACAGGTGTAGATTCAATAGCAGCAGATCTAAAGGAGCAAAAATTAACAGTTATAGGGGAAATGGATGCAGTTGCAGTGGTGAAGAAATTGAAAAAAGCTGTTGGTAAAGTAGATATATTATCAGTGGGACCAGCTAAGGAAGAGAAGAAAGAAGAAAAAAAAGAAGAGAAAAAAGAAGAAAAAAAAGAGGAAAAAAAAGAAGAGAAGAAGGAGGAAAAGAAAGAGGAGAAAAAAGAAGAAGCAAAGTGATTTCAAGTCTTCAAATTGCAATTATGAATCGGCTTGTTTTTTTTTTTTTAGAGAAAATAAAATGTTAAGAGAAACTTTATTGATGGTATCTATTTTATTTCTTCTCTTGAGTTTATTAGAGAAAAATGGGAAAATCATGAATATGTTGGCATGCACAATCATATTTAACTGTTTATATCAAACTAATAAATAAGGTATATTTCAATGTTAGTACATTCACTTTTATTATATCAAAGCGGTTATATCAAACTAATAAATAAGATATATTTGTACATTCACTTTTGTTGAAGTAAAATTTGAAATTTGACTTTTACGAACTTAATATTTTAAGACTCTTATATTGGACATATTCATGTTTTTAAAATATTTTGAGTTCATATAACAATAAACTTAGTAAATTTATGTTAAACATAGAATATACTGGGATCATATGCATACATTATTGCAGTTGTGATTCAGTATCTTTATTTACTATGATACTATATAAAATAATAACAACATACGATAGAAAAAATTCTATTGATCAGAATGGTAAAATGACATATTTTATGCTTTATTATATGTGATTTTACCGTAGCTTTGATATAAATGCTTAGTGCGCCCTTTTTATTGGACAGTTATAGCCTTGTGTAACATCCTTTTCTCTGAATTCGATATCACAATAGCCGGACTTTTATGAAAAGAATTTTGTTTTACTCATCCAATTGCTCGAATGTGACCCTTCGTTAGGTGTTTGATTAAAATCATAGCAAAAAAGAATAATATAGGATATAAAGTATAAATTAATTTTTATTTTAAAAATAAAAATTTTAAATTAATCAACTTTTTATCGTGTTAACAACTTTAAGAATATTTTAGACATTTTGATAAAAAAAGTGTTATCCATCTTTATTTGCCAACACATTAACAATTTTTTTTTAAAAAAAATACTTCTTTTAAGTCAATCCAAATGGACGCTAAATAGATAATGCATATACTTCTTTTAAGTCAATTCAAACGGGATCTAAATAGATAACGCATATCATTAACCTTGCTGTTTCCCTAGTAAAACAATGTTCCCTTTGTCCATTTTTTGGTAGGCCCTTTAACTTTTTAATAGGAACTCCATTTATATCTTTGATGGCTTCTAGAGTTCGGCACAACTTTTTCATTAACAGACGACAGAAACTGGTGTACTTGCGTAATAATGACTCATATTGCTATTATTTATTAGCCTAGTTAACTGATTAATGGAGTATTTATTAGCTCTCAATCTCATTACATACATATGCCAAACCTGTCCACCCGTAATTTAATCATTTAATCATAGTGTGCACACCACCTAAACGAAAAATTATCACCAACTTATATGTCAAACTAATTAGCGATTATGAACTTCAAAATAGTGATCACGGATATCAAAATCTACTCCCAAAAAAAAATGCATATCAGTACAGCACAATAACTACTGACAAAATGTTGATTTAAAATTAAATTTTAGAAGGCTTCAAGATTTAAAGAAAATCAGCGTTGTGCTGATATAAATTATTTGTGTTGCTTAAATTATTTGTGTTGCTACAAATTGAACAGATACATAATTAGAGTTCAATTTTAATACAGTTGATGAAAGAAAAGATACAATAATATATAGATACAGAAAGTCACGTGTAATATCTGAGTACACACTTGCAGAACAACATAATATGCAGAGATACAACTTTATCAGCTACCTGATCAGTTTTCCCATAAACAGAACAACAAAAAGAAAACAGAAACTTAGGCGAAAACACGTATAGAAGTCAAGTATTCTTAGTTATAACAACTTCAAAACATCGTTTGATCATTCAACCCCTCCCCCCAACAACAGCGCCTCCACTGGCAGCAGAATCTGTAGACAAAAACACAAAAATGAAATTAATTTACAAAGACAGTAGATATCAAAATGGGCAAGAAAGTAATATATTTGCTTACCATTTGCCTGTGCTTCAGCACCTTTCCCAAGCCATGTACTTACAGCACCTTTAACCCTATCCATCACCCCCTGTCCCAAATTTTCACCAACTTTTGTTTCTCCAGAAGCACCAACTACTTCTTCTTTCTTTTTGGGTTCAATAGGACCCAATCGCCTTTCAACTTCCACTGATACGGTCACCTTCCCCATTGGCTTTGCCTCCTCTGTGTTCTCCTTCTGTCTTGAAAGTGAATCTGAAATCACTTCAGAAAGTGCTCTGTCTTCCTCTCCGGGCTTGAACTTCTCTGCTAAATACTCCGTCATTGACACCCCTTTATCTGTCCTCGCTTCATGCTCTGCGTCTACAACTCCCCTGTTTTCATGTCCTGTAACTTTCGCCATGACTGTGCTACCAGCACCCGCTACTTTCTCATAAACCGGAGCAAGTTTTTCTGCAACCGTGCTTGCAGCTTTTTGTGCATATTCAGTTGCTGAGGTTGTTTTCGTTGCGTCGCCTCCTGTTACCCGAGTTTCCTCCTCTGTTCCACCATACCCGAGTTTGGAGGCGACAATGTTCTTAGCAGCAACAGCCTTGTCAGCAATTGCTGATGTTGCGGATGAAAGCGTTTCTGTATAGCTACCTGGTTTCCCAGTTAGTGTGTCCTGACGTAAATCTTCTGGATTGCTCGGATTCATACTCTTGGGAATTGATTCAGTATCTTCACGAACCGAGGGGAAAACAGTAGGCGACTCTTGTGGAGCAAATTGATCATGTGATCCTGTATACTGTCTACGTTCTGTTCCTTGATCAAATTGAAAATCCCCTGCTTTTGGCTCTGTTCTCATTCGTGTTGCTTCCGGAACATCGTTCACGCCCATTTTTCCAAACGATTGAACAAGCGGGCTAACTCCTGCCTCCTCATTGTCTTTTACAATCAAAATACATAGCATCTATGTTAGTACTTTACACGAGGATTAATTAGCCAAATAGCAATTTGAACAGAGAAATATGACTTACTGGCGCCTGTTGGATCGGTGACTTTGCTTTGATAGTTTGTTGGATTTGGATACTCTTTAGGAACGTTAGGGTCCTCCTCTAAACCTGTTAGTACTTGAAATTTGTGCCCCTGCAGTCCTTGATCATTTAGTTCCCCACGGCCACGGGCTCCTGTGTCGGTAACAACAGGTGCCATATGCATCTGTTCATGTAAGTGTGAAGCGTTAGGATTCGCCAAACCTATTGGTGCTCCTATGATATTTTCAGTCCCCTGCAGTCCTTGATGGCCGTGTGCTCCTGGAGCAGTAACATGATGATCAAAGCCCTTAGTCTCATGAGTTTCAGTACCAGTAGTAATTGGTCTGTGAGAGGCAGCAGCATGATGATCCACTAGCCCTGTTGGTGCTCCAATAATATTTTCATGCCCCTGCAGTCCTTGATGACCTTGTGCTCCAGGGGCAGTAACATGATGATCAAAGCCCTTAGTCTCGGCAGCGGTATGATGATCCACTACGCCTATTGGTGCTGTTCCAAGTCCTTGATGTTCATGTTTTCCAACGGAACTTACATGATCATCAATGCCCTTGGTCCTTTCATCGGGGAAGTGAATCCCCGGTGGCCTCGCAAATTCGTTTTGCCTCTGCAAAAATGGCCTATGCACGTCTTCATTTTTCATCTTGGAATCATAACGATCCTCCTTAGGGCTAGTTGGATTCTCTAAATTGCCCATTGACACAACTTCCTCTTTTGGAATATCTTTACTCCTAATAGCATCTAATCCATCAATTGCAACAAAAATTAACTACCAATAATTCAGGAAACAACTACTATCTAAGTAATTAATTAACGTACTAAAATTATTGAGAACATACATGGTCCACCATGAACTTCTGCACCTTCCTCCATTTCTTCTTCATCAGTTTCTTCTTGTGAATGCTGCTCGTGTTCGTGGCCATGCTCGTGTCCAAGACCATGTTTTAAATGATCCTTGATCTTTTTTGCCTTTGCCTTAACTTTCTTCAACACCGATTGCTTATGATGATGTTCACCTTCATCATGAACTTGACCATGTCCTTCTCCTTCAATCATAAAAACAAACAATTAAGTAATAATATAATGAAACACAACATTTCCTCTCAATTTTTCACTAACCTGAGTGCAACCCTGTATCCTGTGGACGGTGCAATTGTGCCTCCATGATGTCTTAGCAAATTTTGTTATTCTTTGGGCTTTCGAAAGAAATGTGTATACCGTATAATCAAAACACTTGTTTGAATTTTTTTTTTGAACAAAGGATAATAGTAGTTTATAGAGTGGAGAATTGAAGTAATTGACCACCTTTGCATGAGAGTGGCGTTCTCTGAAGGATACACGTATTTAATCGGCGAAGCACGTCTCTTGTTATAGGACACGTGGAACTACCTTTATGGGACACTACGGCCTTCTATATCTACGTGATTGGCCTAAAACATAACCGCAAAATATATCGATTTCTATTAATTAAATCAAATTTCAATACGAATTATTGATACCGATCGCTAAGTTCCGTCTGTTATATTACTCGCGTTCAAGCGGTTTTCAATTGTTAATACTCAATAATTGAACTGCCATTTTTTTTAGGGGGTTGGAAATAATTGAACTGCCTTGATATGACTGGATCTCGAACCGTTTTACATGTATTTAAAAATTATATTTAAATAATTTTAAAAAAAAGGTATTACTGTAAGTTATATTTTTAAATATCTAAGTATAATTTATAAAATTTAAATTCAGTGTTTACTAGGTGTGCTCACTTTACGGTTTCGTTGAACTGTTGTAGAGTTAGGCTCTCTAACTAATGTGCAATTATTCAAGATAAATATGTAAATTATGAAGGATTTACATAAAATATTTTCATATACATATTCCTTCAAAGAGCTTGATGGAATGGAAGCTCTGGACAAAGACATTACAAAGCACATACTTCACTTCATAGACTGTGTTAAAGTTAAATAAATTAGAATTTTAACGTAAATTTTTAATTATTTGTTACACTATAAAATTAATCGATCTACGAAAGAAGCCGATAAATGAATGGGAAAAATTATATATAATAGCAAACTAATAACCTAAATTAAATGGAATAGCTAGGGTTTGATTTAATTGTGCTCCATAGCAAACGTTGGCAAAAATTTGTCAGGCGTCTCTCTCCAAAAAGTCTCGCTCGCCACTCTCCCATTCTCGCCTCTCTCGCTTTTATACACAGAAGTGTATAATTTCTGTTTCTGTTTTGTATAAAGCGAAAGAAAATTGTATATACACATGCAAAAATGTATATCTTCGTGTTATACACTTAATTATATAATTTACAATATTTTACTTCAAATATTGCAGAGAAAAAGGCCAAAGAATTATACTATTGTGAATTATACAATTGCAGTGAAATACAATTTTTTCTAGCTTTATACAACAGAAGTGTATATATAGTGTTTTTGTTTTTGTATAAAGCTAGAAAAACATATATCTTCTTGCTATACACTTATAATTATGCAATATACATACATTTTAATTCGATTCAACTGTATGCAAAACTAATTATACAATTGCAGCGAAATATGCCAACGAATTATACAATTTAGGCCAGCGAATTATACACTTGTATATGTATAGCGAATTATACAGTTTTTATATTTGCTATGGAGCGCAATTATGCAAAGTTTGCTATAGCATACAAATATGAATTATTTTTTGTTTGCTATATGTAAAAGTTGCCCTAAATGAATTTATCTTACAATTTAATATTTTTATTTTTTTTAAATTAAGAAATCTCCAATCTCATATATAACAAATTCAAATTCTCACTACATACATGACTTTTTTAAAAATATTTTATAATTACAATATAATTATTTTTAAAAAAATTTAGATTACGAAAATGACAAATAATGCTCTAACATTATTGATTATTTCATTTGATCATGATCTCAATAAGTAGGAAAAAGAAACAAGAAAGAACACATGGCCACGATGACCCCTAATTTTAGCGGGAAGTAACTCAATATATTTGCACCGTGGGCGCCATTTCAATTTTTCAATTACAATCCGTTACATTTCAAATCTTCACTCTTTCTCTCTCTCCCAGAAACCTCACAGTAATCAGGGACATGCGAACTCGATTTATCGGCAAGGACTACTTCAATTCCGCTCAATTTCCAGCCGGCGATTTCCTCCGCCTCCCTCTTCCTCACCTCCCTACTCCGAATACCTCCATTTTTGAACACCTTCATTGTTTTGACGGACTTCCAACACTTAGTATCGATGATGAAATTGAGAAATTTCCGATTGAGAAAACTCTATGTCGCTTCTTCTCATATGTCTTTCCGCACAGGATTGATGTTGAACTTGCTGAGTTCGCAGATCCTCGGCCGTTCGCCGGAAAGCTTGCCGTTGACGAGCAGGGAAGTTGCAGTCCCGAGGAAACAAGTGGAATTACTACAGAGGTAAATGCTGAGCATAATCTGAACTTGTTTAGGGTTTAAATGCTATTCATTAGCTTCATCGTGAAAATATTCACTTATCTGATGCATTGATGCATCTGGTAAAAGGCTGATATTACAAGGAGAAGCTAATTTGCTTAGAAGTGAAGAATTTTAGATGTAAAGCTTTTATGAAATGTAGTGTCGAATTAAAATGAATGCTTATGTTGATTGAGGATCTCTCCCAAATTTGCATCGGTTTAGCTGTTAATTTTTAGATTTAGTTAAGGATTTGTCACTTCCAACAGGAGTTTCATGCCATCAAGTACACTGGACTTGTCACTAAACTGGCTAACAACCAGGCAATCACTCCCGTCTGCAAGCAGCTGAAGTCTAGAATAAGAGACTCAATAGTTAGCACTTCTAGTTTGGAAATAATTTTAAAAGATACTGCATATTAACAGAATTTTGATGTGATTATATTAAGATTTTAAGATGTTTCTTCTTCATTTATGGTAATTTTGAAAATTTCTAATGGATGGCCTATGGAGCAGACATGATGATAATAAGAGAACTGATTGCAAGTTGCATGATTCAAAACTCATATTCATTCCTACAACCTTCCAATATTCTCAAACATACAACTACAGGTCAAGGTGTTTCAAAATTAAAATAAATCTTTAGAAATATAAGATTTCAGATTTCTGGAAGACTTCCTAATGATGGCTCCGCGTGCTTCACCAAGGCAGCACTGTCTGAGTTAGTATTGTTATATTGGTAACTACTTTATTTTTATGAGTTAATGTTATGTTAAAATGTTATACGTAAAAGCGTACATGAATTGCATCGTCTTTCAGAAAACTAATTATGGTTATTGCAACAAAAAGAAAATTAATCTCAACTGAGATAGAGTAGAAGTTGATTGCAAAAGAGTATTACTAGTTTTTTTCTTACCTCATTGAAATTACGTCTGTTTTAGGCTGCTTTTATACTTATATTATTGCAGGGGAGTTCGGTTTCCTATGGCAAGGGGAAGGACAATCTCGAAATGGTCCAGTTTGAAATTCCAGAGCTGGATTCATCCTCACTTCAATTGGTAAACCATCCCGGCAATCAAGCAGATATAATTAATATGCTACTAGCTAAATTCTCATGTGAAGCATCTGCATTTGTCTGTTCTCCTGTTGTCAGCTAGAAGATATCCCTCATTTTGGAAAGGAGAACATGCTGTTTCCGTCTGAGATTTTAGATGATGGAAATAAGCTGGTAATATTTTGATGAATTACATAGTTCTTCTGGCATCCAAGTTTTTATGATTGCAGGGAAATGCTTTTGGTTTATATTGCTAACTTTTGTGATGATGATTAACTACATAGGATAAGAATTACCAACTCCTCCCTTTCTGTCAAGGAAGAAGTCTTTGATCAGAAATGAAAAGTCAGTGGTTCATATTGATGGAAGAAGCTTGGTCATTTTGAATATGATATAATTTTTAGTTACATGCATGGATTGAAGCTCTCAAGTCTTAAGATAGTCTGTTCTTTCATCTCTTCTAAATATATATGCAGCTGGTGACTCTGATTCTGAAGACAATGTCCTCTAACTTTTTTCTTGTCGGCCCCAATCATCATTTGAGAAACTATATCACTAGTTTCTTCCTTATTGAAATCTAAGAATCATGTAATAAGGTTCTTAAACACAATTTGCTGGGATATTTTATGCAATACCAAGGCCATTCATGTGTCAATATGTGTCATCATTCAGTATCAAACATCTTTCCTTTCCATATGATTCTAAGGGATAATGATGCTTAATGACATAGACATAGTGACCTTTTATTGAAGTCTGTTCATTGTGGAGGACTGTGAAGTAATTGTACTCCATTGCCATCATGTTGATTTACTTTTCTCTGACTGCATGAAGGAAAGGAAGGACCTAACCAACTAAGCACTACTTTCACTTTGTTAATGCTCACTAACTGGTTTGGCCCATCATTGTTCACTTATTGCAGGATATGCCCGGTTTTGAAGTTAGGCTGCAACATTCCCTTGATACTCTGCAATCAATTTGTTCAGTGGATGACATCTGTTCTGTGTCTTTTCTGGAGAAAAACTCTGATTGGCTCGAAGATAGTGGTTCTAGTCAGGGGAAACATCATTCTAGCACATATGCCTTTCCTCTTCTTGAAGTGGATGAGGCAGGTTTGGGTATTGTGGGAGAAAACTCTATAAAGGAGAAAGTTCTAATCTTTGAAAATATTGAGCTTCAGCGTGAGACACCAGGAAGTGAAGGAATGGGCAACATAAATGAGCTTTTGGATTCCACAAAGTTTGATACATTGCAACACCTGTCAAATGACAGTTTACCAACAGACTGCCTTGAAGTTGACGTTCCGTGCTTGAATTTCTCTTTGGAGATGAATTTGATAAGTATTATTGAACTTGAGAAAAACTCGGTGATTCATCAAGGCAGAGAAAATGATGGTCCAATATGGGTAGGTAGCCCAATCATTTTTGATGAACTGCAATTCTTTGATTCAGACCTTTATACTTTTTGTGAATTGCTGTCTGAAGTAAAAGTAGACGTTGAGGATACATGTGACCTGATGTTGAGGGAGGCTGAGAATTTCAGGAACTTCGACGAATTGATTGTTTCCCATGAGCTCATCCCTGTGGATAATTCTTTCAGATCATTGCCTGTGCCACTAATTTCTGAGAATGGAAATATAAAGTCATTGCACTTGTGTATTAAGGAAATCCTATCTGAGTTGGAGCCACAGTCTTCCTCCATGTCTGATGGATTATACTTAGATTGGCATTTTATGGAAGAGGAGAAATGCAAGTGTCGAGAAGACTTCTTCAATTTATTGGGAGAGAAAGATGCTAACAACATTAACCTTTGCTTGAACTTCATCGACAATGAGATGCTTGTATCAGACTTTCTTTTCTCTAGTGATAGTCCACAAGAACCAAACAGACAGGAGAGCAAAGAAATGTTGAGTTTACCTTCCAATGCCACTCCCGTTTCTCCCATGCCTTATAATGTGGAAGTGCCAACTAAGTTGCTAAAGGATGGAAAGTTCTCTACTGAAGGAGTATCATCCCAATGTAATTCTATAAAGGCATCTTTGTTTGGTGACTCCTGGTCAGAGTTTAATGATCTTGATTTTTTCTTAAATCCAAAAGAGTATGGTAGAGACAAAGATTATAAACCAGCTGACTGTTCTATTGATACCAATACCATGGGCCAGAGCAGGTTTCTCTCTTCTGATACCACACTAGTACAACCTCAGCAATGGAATATCAAGGTGCATCAAATATTGTTGTCTTCTGATATTCTACTTCTAATTGACGATCTTAGGAAAATCTTTCAAGTTATCTTTGAAAGACGGAGAGAGTTAATTGAGACTCAGGATCCATCTCAAGCTGTGGACGATATAGCTATTCTTCGCCTTTCAAAGAAAAAGCTCATCAACTTGATTAAGAAAAGAACTCTGTGCAGGAAGTCTTTGTTCCAGGATGGTGATAACACAATATCATTGGTCACATTGTGCGCAATCAAACAGATGGTTTGGTACCTTTGCTACTATGATCTGCATACAACATATCTATACATAGAAAAGTTGTACAGAAGGTTGCAGGAATTGAACTCTAAACTTGACTTCCTCTACAACTACATAAAAGATGTGCATCAGAAGGGTGAAAAAGATATACATAAGTTCCATCCATCACTTTCTGTGATTAAAGATGTACTGCAGTCGTTTGTTAGCAAGGGTAGTTCAAAAATATTGGTTGTGGCTGAGCCAGTGTTCTGGTGGTCATTGAAGAAACTATTAACTTCCATGAATATTGCATTTAGCCATCCACATAATGGACAAAAGAATGATTTTTACAAATTAGAAGATGCCAGCATGCAAATGATCTCACATTGCTGTTTAGTAACCCAAGAGTAAGTGGTAGTTCCAACATAAAATATGCTTGGATATTGGCCTGTTTAATAGTATGGCTGATCAAACTTGCAGTGGTATCTTGGCCAAATCCTTGTGTTTAGGATGTAGTCTTTGCTTGTTATTTCCAATTGTGTTCAGGACAAACTATAACATTTTGACAGGTGGCCTGCTTAGTCCTTAGTGATTCACATAGTAAAGTTATCTGTTTTTAACCAGGTTGGAAACTTACTAGTAATTTTTGACCTTTTCAGACTTCATCTTGACATTTTGGTAGTCTATAGTAATTGCTGTTATATTTCTGATGCAGAGAGCTTTTAATTGGGTGATTTGTAAAATTCTGGTGTTATTGTGCCTCTAGGAGAAAAGTATTCTAAACTTAAAGCTAGGTAGTTCCTTTGAGCTGCAAAACTAAGATGTTAATTCTCATAAGATAGCTTAGCTGTGTAAATGGTACAATGCTTAACAGAAATACCCATAGATGTGATATTGTCTTCTGCTTCTCTGCTTAAGAATCATATTTTTTCTTTGATAAATTGCTCTAGAATGCTGCGGTGGTACCACCAGAAAAGAACATTGACTTCACAGACAACCCTTGAGTTTGAACTGTTGCGATTCTTATAAAGTGTTGAATATCTAATGGTCTTGGTTGATGTTTAGTTTGTTTTTTCTTTTGTCTTTTCTATCAGATCTTTGCTCTCTAACATGCTTGAATGAAACTACTTATTTGCTTTAGTTTTAACTTCTACCAAAATCTTAAACTGGCTGATGGGAATTCAGAGCTGAAATCTTAAGTCCACCATAATGGTATCATTACAGACAACATATAGTTTGGCTACATTGAGATGGTTCAAATTTATTTATTCTTAATACTGTTTACCACAATGCTACTGACAAATTTCCTAAATTTAAAATGAGACTTAAAGAAATGAATTGATATTCCATTTTTTTCCAGGCATCTGTCTGCCTCTTTTCCATTTGAAAAATTTGAGATCATCTTGGAATATGGAGGTTCACAAGGATCATCTAAAGTATCTTCCATCCTGCCTAAGTCAGATAGAGTTCCTCCTCTTCATTTCCTTAAGGTGGAGCTGGAGGACCCCAGTGTTGCAAAAGCACTTTGTGATGGCGTTGACATGCCCAACACAGACGAACCTAGTATGGCAAGTCTCTGTCTTTTGCTTGATGTCTATCAGTTTGAAAAGTATCACATAGTTTTGTGTTTCCTTCCAAGGAATGCACGACACAAATTTTTGTAAATGGAATGAAAGCTGGAGACTGTCAAAATTTTCAATATTCTTATTGTTTATCTATTCTGTTTTCTTGAGTCACAACACTATATGGTTAAATTTGCATTAAAGTGTAAACCATGATATCCAAACTCGAGAGGCGCGGTGGTTGTTAATTCTTTAAGTTAGAATATGGTCAGTTATTCATCTTGCAGGTATGAGTTTGTACTTTTGAGTAATTGGGCTTCTTGCCTTCCTCATTCTTTTGGTGCTCTGTCTGCCTTTTATTGCTTGGTTGAAATAATTCTTCAACACAATTGACTTGCTTCCCTGTTTGAGCTCCCCGTGTGGGATATTTACCTCACTGTGGCCTGATGTATTTCCATTTTTACATGGTACTGAGGTTTCCTCCATCCAAGTCATATTCTGTTATATGCTGGTAAATTATCAACAGTTGAAGTATGAGCATTTATCTTCTGATAAAATCGCCCTAAAACCTTAACTTTGATCACTGCATGAAGAGAAGAGCATTGTTTAGCGTTCAACATATTATGCTGTCGATCAGACTAGAAGTAGATAATTCAAATATGCAGCAATGGACTCCTCTTGTTCATTCCTAGAGGCTTCAAAGTTTAGAACTTCTTCTGACATGCTCATTTTCTAGGGGGGAGGTCCTCACTCTTTCTCTGCTCTCAATGAGATTGACGTTACAGTTGAAGAACTGCTGAATTTCCTTCCAGTGGAAAAGAACTTGAAGGGTGCAAGTGTGGAGACATTACGGGGAAATGAAGCATGCTCTGATGCAGCTCAACATGCAGTGTTCAGTTTAGGATCTGAGCAAAATCGTGGAAGCACGGATGGCTGTCCTGAGACAATTATTATAGTTAACACACACAATTTTGATAAGGAAATGGTAATTTCAAGGAGAACTGCATACCAAAAGATTCTTGCGCTCGAGAAGAAAGGAGTACAGGTTGTAGAGCGTGATTTACGTCAGCCTGTCGATATTATAGTCAGTGCATCAGCTTGCCTTGCTTGGTATGACTGCAAGAACATTGCAAAGAAAGCTACTGCCCCCGATGAGGCTTTCTCTTGCTTGCCTCTGTGTGTTGAGAATATTGCAGCAAGTATTTTGACGTCGCTCAGTTTTGCTTTCAGTGGCTGCATCCTGGTAAATACCATATTTTTCTTTCCAAACTGCTCACACCTACATAGTGTGGTGCTTGATGTAAGGTATGCATTGCATTTATCTCAGAAAGAGCACTGGAAAACCAAAAAAAAAACAAACAATGGACTTGTGACATCTGAATGATTTTCCACCCTGTAACATAGGAAACATACAGATTATTAGCTGCAAAACCAAGTGTTTGAGAGCAGAAAAGGATTGTTCAAAAAATGAGTATGTCTTTTCTATTTTGACTTTTCCCTCATTATTTGTTAAAAAAAAAAATATTTCATGCTTGTCTAAGCTCATTCTATGTAGCTTTCTAGGGTCTTAAAAGTTTGCAATCCACTTGGACAAAAATCTAAACATTTTTTCATGCCCTGCTTTGTGTTCAGCCAATTGCACTTGCAGCAATTGTTTGATCAGGATCAAAATGTCAATAGTGAGACACTGAGATAGTTGAGAATACTAATTTGAAGAGTTTAAGGTGATTCCTACAAATTATAACATTCCACTTACATACACTTCTTACATACACTTCAATGAGTTAAAATGAAATGCCTTATGTTCCCTTCGAGAGATAGACACACTCCTGGATTGCTTACAGTATCCTGTTTCTTCCATCAGTGTTGCTTTTCACAATTCGCCATGTACCAGAGTCTGTGTCGTTAATGATCTTTACTTTGCTTTGTCTTGACACCCTCATTTACTTTGCTTTGTCTTGACACCCTCATTTACTTTTCTTTGTCTTGACACCCTCAACCATCATTTCGTCATAGTGTTCTTCTATCTCTAGCTTACTTTTAATTCCTTCTAATATTAAAGTATTGAATATTCTTCAAGATGGTCGTTTGGTAGTACTCGGTACAATCGAAGGCATGCAAATTTACTGGAATAACATGATTGAAGGAGTAAGAAAAATTATGACGATCTGATGATAGAGGGTAGGCTGGTGGCAAATTGATATTGGAAATTGCAAGAGTTATGTATCTAGTAGGTCCTTCTTCTGGTGGACCTATTTTACTACTTCCTGGTTGAGAAACTTCCATGAACTTAATCAGTTAAAGGGGAGTTCAAATATTAATTCTCAAGACTTATTTCGTATGCTTCCAGTCTCCCGGTTCTTCCCTGTTCCTTAGCTCCAGATGTTCACAATTGCATTGCAGATGTGATGCCAATGACCAACTTGAGATACACCTGTTTTTTTTTCTCGGTGAACAGTTTGAAAACTGAGCACTATCACTATGTGCATGTAACATTCCTTGTGTACGGCATGATGATATAAGCACAAGATAATGATCTTCATTGCATGGTTATTCTTGAATATAGCGGATTACTTCAAAGAAGTAGCAGTGACTGGAAATGAAAATAAGAGCACTTATTTATTATAGTTTAGACCAAGATAGTCTAGCATGAGCCCTGCTTACACATAATGTTTTGTTCATGATATATAGTATTTCTTCGCCATCTTCTTTAGGTCTTTGAGGGAGAAAGCGACTTTATATCAGGAATTATGGAGTCATCTGATGAGCTCTACGCTGCTGCTGCTAGCTTGGGCATGGATATACAGATTTTTTATTCATATTCTTCTGAGATGACTGATGAGATCATATTATCGTGTATCGAACTTTCCTCGAGGACAAGCAGAGGGCTCTATTCTAAGATGCCTGAGTCAAAAACGCTGGCAGAATCCTTCCTGACTGCATTTCCTTCAATTAATTCACTCTCAGCTCATGCAATATTGTCTTCGGCAGGCTTGCTTGCTGAGTTTCTGGGATGGACTCGTGAACATAGAATTCATGCAGTTCAAAAATATCAAGTTCCTGATGAAAGCATCATATTACTGAGTGCTTTGAGCAGATTTGGGGAACGGGAGGATTCTAAATCGGTAATGACAGATTGCTCCTCTTCAGTTTCTTCTGCTCCGGACTCCGAAAGTCTTCATTTCAAAAGAACCTACGGGAGGACGAAACGAAAAACCACCTGGGATATTGAGAATCTGAATATACCTACAAGGGAAGTATATGATCTTGATCCACCGAGAATATTTTCTGAAGGCAGACTTCATCCCAGATCATCTGGCCTGCGAAATTCTTTGATTTCAGATGATATCAACTTCTTTGATGAACTTGGGAAGTCTAGCTTATCATTTGACAACGAACCATGTGTTCACAGACAGTCATTAGACACCTATCCGACAAAAGATCTTTTTAAAGTAACTGATCTCTGTGACTACCAGATAACTAATAATTCACAGATGGGAGGTGGTGATATAAATAAATTCAGGGCTCCACAAATTGATGTGTGTTTGCATCCAAGAGAGGAAGTTGATCTGGGTATGATGAACCAATTGGGTAGACAAAACAACTATTCAAGAAATTTTACAGATCATATTGCAGGTGAGGTTATTAACACTGATGATACTGTCGGATCTGGCAAAGCCTTTCATAATGCAAAATACAAGTCCTTTTCTACCCTGGTGCATGCAATGGAGACTCCTACTACAGGAGTTCCTACAGCTGCTAAAAAACTCTTTTTTGGAGCAAGTGATCTAGAATTTCTAAATACTGTGGAAATTGACTCTAGCCTAGATGCCTGCACTTCTGTGAGAGACCTTGGGCAAGGAATGGGACAGCATTTAAATGCAGGTTTCAATCATAAGAAGATTCAATTTAAGCACCAGAAATGGGTCCCAGATGAGGGTATATCCCAGAAAAGAATGCAGCCAGTCATGGCAAAGCAAGAAAAAAATGCAGCCAGTCATGGCGAAACACCACTCTCAAACGCACTTCAATCCACTCCATTGCAGCAAGGATCACCCTGGACAATCGAATTTCTGAACAGAATCAGGGAAAAGAGTCGGTCACGTCAGCAATCTGTCCCATGTGACTTATCTGCTCCTTGTTACGGGTACCCTGGGAAACCATCAAAAGTTACAAAGAGAAAGAGTCCATCTACTCTGGAACTCTACAAGTACCAAGGAAACAGTTTCCAAGAGGCTGCAACTAGGAGAAAGAGGCGTATGAAATGCATGCAGCTACCAGCATCCTCTAGTGAGAAGGCTTCAGATCGTCCTGTTTCATCATGGACACCCGTTGATAAAAGAGCAAAACGGGTATGCCTGAAATGATTTTCTGTTTCTTTAGCTAAATTCAACGATTCTGTTCAAATAGTTTGTTTTCCTCATCAACAATTCTTCATAGTATGACTAACTTGCAGGAGCTATCCTTTGCAACAAGCGGAAATGGAGGGCAAACTAAACTGGTATGGAATGACAAGAACTCTCATACATTGGGAAGACGATATTAACTCTCACATATGAGGTATACTGGGCCAATACAACTGAGCCCTCAGTAAGTGTAAATCATAGAATTTATTAGGACCTTACATTCCTAGGACATCAATTATTAATCAAATGCATGATCATTTACAATCCATATGGCATAGTTCTGCATTCCTGGTGTCGGAAAAATGTTATTCACCATGTACTGAATCTGTTTTTTCCCGTGGTATTCTTCTTCTTTAGCATCTCTGCTTTGTGAGTTCAGCCAATGTTGGAAGTATAGTGGCAATCAACAATATCAAGATATGTAAGACCTTTTTTTGGACTTAAATCTAAAAGTCTTTTTATTTGAGAAGTAAGCACATGTTATGACAAAAGAAACCTAATGAGGATACTTGTAACTAGAGTACTGAGAGATAAATAGTTAACTGACAATGTTATAATTGTGGGCACACAAGGCTTCTGATTCTGTCTGAGACTTTTTGGTTAACCTAAGCTAAACCTGGAAGTTAAAAAAAATAAAAAATGACCTTATTGTGAATAATTTCCCCTTCTTTGCCTTTGGGGAGAGGTGATTAGATAGGACTTGACACATCTTCAGCTTTCTGAGGACATGACGTTAGATACGAGGTTATGGAGGTTGCAGATTAGGGTAGAGTTTGTAATTGAATGTTGTCTCACTTCCCTGTCAGATAGGCTAGGAGGTTTGGAGCACCGCACTCTTCCCCTTCTTAGCAGTAGTACTAGCATCATTGCTGTAGGCCCTTGTCCATTCATTTTGTTACTATATGTTGTTTCTTGTACTTAGGTTATCATACTTTTTAGCTGTTGTTACTTTTCCTTTTTTTCTTTTCAAAATGCTTCTTATATTATTTGTCATGGCCTATTTGCTTCCGTAATTGCTTTTTCTAAAACTGCTTTGATTTGCTTTTCTTGAGCCGAGAGCCTATCGAAAACGTCATTACCTTCACGAGGCAAGGGTAAGATCTGTGTACACTCTACCCTCCCCACTTGTGGGATGACAATGGGTATGTTGGTGTTGTTCTTAGCCTTTGGGGGTGGGGGTGGGGGTGGTGGGAGGTACCACTACCACGAGGAATATGTGCAGCCTAATTTCAATTTGCATTGATAAATTGACCAGCTGCATCAGTAGTATCTGAAATTAATGACCATGCATGATCATGGTAAAGGACCACGTTTTAAGCTTGAATAACTTGCTTCTAGACTCATACTAGTTCTTCTGCTTCTAGACTCATACTAGTTCCACTTTGTCTATCCCAAAATAATATCTGCTATGTACAGGAAAGTTAACATGCTTTTACATTTCTATAATGTGAATAATTTGTGAATATTATCAACTGATCTTCAGATCCTGTGTAAATCTTACAGAAGAATGGAACCTGGATATACTGCTCGCAAATAATCTAGTAAGTAGTCATATTGTGCTGGCCAAAAATGAATGGAAGATAATGATCACAATGTGTTCTGACAGGTTACTTGTCTATGGCCTGGAAGTTGAAAGTTTGAGGATTTGAAGCATCTTATTGCCAGGGAATCTACTTTTTTAGACCTTATTCTCCACTGCTTCATTTACCTTCTGCAGAAGGTTGACTTGGACAAATCTAATGAGTGGATCATATACCAGTTGAAAAACTACTACTTCTTTCCATTTTTAAAATTGCGCAAAGCCATGACAAGTTGTTGCCTTTCACCTTCTACCTCTGCAAATTTAAGACTTATTTCTGAATATCTTTCTTGCATGTCCTTCAATTCATCCTCCATGTGTTTGTTTCTCTCCGTCAATAAAGCTACTTGACCCCGTAATTCTTCAGGATCATGTGTATTTTGGGATTGGCCATTGATCGTCTCTGCCACTCTTCCTGAATCAACTTCTCTTCTGCAGAAGGAATATAAAATTAAGTTCCTTTTCTTCTTTATCCTTTCATATAATTGCAGTTTCTCACTGTTGACAAATTTTTTCGAATAGATGCTAGCAATGCTGCAATGGTTCAGTAAAAGTTCTATTGGTTTACCTTGTTATATTCGCAATTTTTCTGGATCCATTCTGCACATTTATTCCTTCTGTAAAGCCATTCCCTTGGTGATGAATGTTCTCCCCCATACATTTTCTTCCTTCAGCTACAATACTATCCTGAGTTGCTTCTGCAGGTGGTTCATCCTCCTGTATGTCAAGATCAGCAGTTCCATTAGAAATATAGTGATACTTTCTGAAAGCTTTTTGTCAGTCTTTTGCTAATTGGAGTAAAAAACTCGAATGAGAATACAGGAATCTTAGGTGTAGAAAACTTGACAGAAATGTCAACAAGTTGGTGTTCAGTGGAATCAACTCCTTATGTCTGTGAATATGTTACTTCAAATCTAGGTCAACGGTTTAATGGTTTTTAATGGACTCTCTTTCTTCTATATGAATTGACAATTTGACTTGGATGAAGATGAAAGGCGATTTGGCTTTCATGCAATATTTATAGTTGTAGAAGAAAGATTAAGGTGCTAAGCATTGTTAAGTTTGTTGAAACTCTAGAGGAACATTGATTTCATACTTATATACGAACCTGTTCCGTGAATTTGGACTCTTGGAACATGCAAACATCTGTAGGTTATCAGTATTTGTGGTAAATATATAAAATGCCGAGTATCTACAAAGGCTGTGTATCATAGAAAAATGGGAGAGAATTTCCTATCAACCTGATGAATGCTTATACTACCTAGAAAGGACAACCTGTTAGTGAAAGTCATCATTATGATTCTTTGAATTTAATTCACCTCTAGGCATTGAATATCATTGTTGAAGAGAGGGATACATTAGAGCATTAAGAGAAACAGTTTCTTCTCTATTCAGGTCTTCTATAATGAAATGAGTAATCTTTTAAAGTTTTAAATGTATAACTTTTTTATTAGTGCAAAGTACCTGTTCCTGTAATTTGAGCACCAGCTTCATCATGTTCTCATTTTCCAACTTCAGTTGATTTGTACTGCATCTCAGTTCGTCATTCTGTAGGTGTAGCTTCTCTACTTCTGATTGTAAGGTTTCTTCAATTATTTTCTTTTCATCCACTTCAGTCCTCAAGGGAATCAATTCCTCCAGAAACATTTCTGCTTCCCTCCTCACTGAAGCTAGCTCCCTCTCCAATTCCTTTTGTATGGTCATTTTTTGTTCTACCTCTGTTTCAGCAGTTGATTTTTCCATTTGCTCCGTATCATATCTGACTTTTTCTCTATGCTTCATTTGTTTGCAGTACGCTGACCCTGCTAGATCTAGCCTTCCTATCTCCACTGATGAAGCTTTCAATTCAAGAACTTCTCTTTCATAATGTTCTTTCGTTGATTTAAGTTCTTCTTCAGATTTCTGCAGTAATTCCTCTAAAACTTTGTTCTCCTCACGCAGAACATTTGCTTCTGTCACTGCATCATTGACCAGTTCTTCTTTCTCATCAATCTTCAATGTCATTTCATCTGATAGTCGTTTTAATTCTTCCTGAAGTTTCTGAGCTGCCTTTGCATTACTCCACCTTGCCCTTCTCAATCCTTCCTCTGCTTTTATCGCCCTCTGCTCCTGCTTAACTTTGTCTTGGGTGACTGCTTCCAGATGTTCGTCAAATTCCTGCGACTGTGTTTCCAGTTCTTTCTCCAGCACTGAAACATGTGTTTCAAGTTCATTTATTGTATCCAATGATTTTGAGTACTGTGACGTTTGTGTTGTCATTTCTTCCTCTAGTCTCTCCACCTGGAGTTTAAAGTGCTTTATAGAGGCTAAAGATTCTGAGTGTTCTTGTTGCGTTTTAAGGTTTTGCAGCTCACATTGCTCTAGGTTATGATTAATATCATCATTTTCCTTTTCCAACACTTGGCAATGGCTTTCAAGCTGGTCCATTAGTGCTTTCATTTTATTGTTGTCTCTCTTGTAGACCTCTATTTCATCTTCCAACACTTGGCAATGGCTTTCAAGCTGGTCCATCTGTGCTTTCATTTCATCGTTATCTTTCTTGTAGACCTCTATTTCATTTTCCAACACTTGGCAATGGCTTTCAAGCTGGTCCATCTGTGCTTTCATTTCATTGCTGTCTGTCTTGTAGACCTCTATTTCATCCTGTAATTTTTCAATTGTCTGCTTCAGTGATTGAGATTCATCAGCAAATTTAAGCTCCTTAGCTTTTCTATCTTCATTCTGATCAATCTTGAGATAGGTTCTCTGCGCAGCGGCCTCTAGCAGATCCTTATTGGACCTAACTTTTTCAGAAAGATATGAAATATCCTTATCTTTCTGGTCCAACATTTTGTTGAGATCTCTTACTGTAAGAATCAATTCAGAATTTGAGTCTTCCGTCTTTTGCAGCTTCAGCATCAATTTGCTATTTAAGTTCTTCTCTTTCTGAAGTTTATGCCTGATTTCTTCCAATAGAGCTGTCGATTTTTTGTCATCTGCTCCTGCATTATCTGAAGCAACTGCATTTACCTCGTCTGTACATCTCAGGTTAAGTTTCTCACATTTGATTTTAAGGACATCTCTCTCTTCTTTTAGATTAGAAATTTGTCTCGACTGTTCCTGTGCCCTTTTGGTTTCTTTCACAATTTGCTTTCTGAGTGTCTGTAGTTCCATTTCTGACAATTCTGCCTGACGCTCGAGCATTACGATCTTATTTTTCATGAACTCAAAACTGTTACTTGAAGTTTCTTGGGCACTGTCTCTCAGAAGATCCTCCTCTGATTTGTGTGTTGTGTCAGTTACACTCCCATCTAAATCAGAGCCAAGCGAGCAATCTGTGGATGATCTCTGATGTAGATGTCTCTCAAGGGGATTAATTGCATTCTGTGAGGTGAACTGTTTCACAAGACTGTTTTTAGGTTGAGGATCCCGTGGGATACTATTTTGCATGGAGTAATGAAATGTTTCATTCAACTCTCCATCCTGTCGAAAATAATCAAAAAGGCTTAATTGCAAGTTTCAGCTACGAGATACAAATAATTTGTCTGAAGCATGAACATGTTTAAAGTGCTATTCTATCTGACTAGGACATCACTGGCAAGATGTATAGAAATCGAGGGATTACACACCACATTTGACTCTATCCAAATTGTTGTATTTTAGCCTTGTTCATCTGCATTTTAGCGTCTCTCAAATGAATTATGAAATTTTCTATTTGAAAATATGTGAAGTTAAAGTAAATATAAGCATAGGGGATTTGAAATGATTCTTATTTCTAGCTGATGAAAAGAAAACAACACAGAAAACCATTCTTGAAATAATATAATTAGAGTGTATGAATAATGGTAGTATTGTTGTTAGAGATTTACAAAATTCCCATTTTTATTTTTATTTTATAAAATTTCCAAAAGTGTTTATAATGTTTTGGGCAAAACCATCACATAAGACTCCATTCCGATTCTTTTACATGTATTAGAAACTTAAACCAGTTCTCTTTCTTGTAACCAATGTTCACTCCACAAGTGAACCTCGGACCAGTTACACATGTTGGGGGGTGTAAGGAATATTTCACAACAGTTTATACAAAGGTTCCAGTTTGATTTGTATTGCCTCTAGATCATTTATAAGGAGCAAAAGTTAAGAACTATATCAGAAATTGTGTTACTGTTATTTGAGAAGTGAATCTTTACGGTGATAGGTTGATATGGACTTGGACAATCCTCCCTCATGAGCTAGTGTTGAGATTGATTTAGGCCCACGTGCCATAGCTTTTCATGATACCAAAGCTATTTGGGCTCCAGTTGGGCTTGGGCATGAAAGGAGTGTTCAGAGTTTTAGAGTCCCCGGTTGAATGGAATGATGGTTTGCTTATATGAACTTGGGCAATCCTCCCCTCATGAGATAACTTTTGGGATTGAGTTAGGTCCAAGTGTCATCTCTATACACTCAAAACTTAAAGTTCCACAAACTAGGACCAAAATGAGGGATATTTCAATATGTGATAATACTGTATGCAGTGAAATGAAGAAATGCAAAAGTATATAAATATGAGACCTTACTTCAGTAGATGTACAATGTCCGTTTCCATAATGGCCATTGCTTCCTAGATCTGTTTCAAAGCTTTGATCTAGAGATTCTGTCCTTGAAATATCACTATCTTCAGTAGGCCTGAAATTATTTTGTTAAAACTCTACTTTAGTATCAAAACTTGTAGATAACCGAAGCCAGATTGATAGCATAATTAGCGTGGCATTGAATGCTAAATCACCTGGTTTCCTGAGCTCCTTGCATATTCTGTACTGCGACCTGTTTCATATATATATTTTAGACTCACACAGTTAAACATAAAGACTTTTGTTTACTTTGTAATAAGAAATGGACTTCAAGTTCAATTTAACATCCAAAGCTAGCTAATGAGGGTGAGGATTCCCTAAGACATAAGTAGACCACAACCCATTCCCTCAACCAATGTTGGACTTAACCTCCCCCACATGCTCTAAATTCAATTGGAGCATGGATTGCATGGGGCTAACATTGAGAAACACAAAAATAGGGATTGCTGGGTTTGGCTTTGCTACTATGTTAAGAAATAGATATTGAACCTGATTCGACCCAAAAAGATAGCTCATGAGGGAAGATTGCCTAAGACCATATAAAAAGACCATAACCCATTTCCCTCAACCAATTTGGGACTTCACAGTTAGCAAACATCATGACTAAGTTCCTATTCTAATACTATCTATTTTCTGTTTCCTTTCCCATTTGAGGTGTCGAGTAAGGAAGTTGTAAACCTTGATCAGCAGTCATGTCAGAAGTCCTCTACCATGGAAGAGTTTGTATGTATGTGTGTGTGTGTGTGTTGTGGAGAGGAGAGAGAGGACATACATGCAAAATCGCGCCAGTCTCCAGTGGCATTAGGGGTAGGGATACTACTAAGCTTTCAGTTGCCTCTACCAAATCTGCAAAATCAAGACCAACTTCTCCCAGAAAACCTGATTTTGATGATCCCTGAGATGACATCATGTCGATGAGTAGTGAGCAAATGTTCCAACCGTAAGGTGGTTAGAGCATACATGGAGATTGCATTTCTGTTACTTACAGATGCCACAGCAAAGTAGTAAATGTTTTGTTTAAATTTTCCTGTTTTTGGATCCCTGATTAATTTCACTGTCTCGTAAATAGGATTTTCCCATGAACATGTTCCTTCGATAATTGCTGCTTTTCCTAGTCTCACTGTCGGCTTTCCAGCGTCTGCCGGAACTAGTGAAATCATCAGTTTTTTCGCTTTTAGCTTAGGCACCTGAAATCATCATGATTGAGAGATTTGTAAGCTCAGTGAGATCAAATTCTCAATATTACTTCATTGGCTTATATCGAATCAAAGCTTGCTATATGCAGTTCACAGCATTTGAGAAGAAACTGAACAAAGCAATTTTTAACCATCCTGTTAGCATACCTGTGTTACCTGAAACTGCATTTGAAATACAGTTTTGATCTTCTCCTTTTTCCATTTTGAAGACTTGAACATGATTGGTAAATCAGAAAATGAATTTGTTTGGCCTCTTTCTTTGGGATCCGAGAAAGCTGACTGCTTCACTTTACTCTATATTTTGTGTTTCTGGTTTGTAAGTAAAGATATTCCTGCCCTCTAGGCTCTAGTTGAAGGATGCAGATGCTTTCCTTGGTGTACAAGTTGAAAGAAGAAAGGAAATGAAATATAATACAATATGCAATGTGAGTATATCAGATAACAACAGCTAAATGTCTCCTACTTTTTTGAGTGCATAAAATAATCAATACCTTTATTTTAGTTGAAGTAAAGAGATCTTGAGTAAGTGCTTTGTTATGACACACAGCAATACCTCTATTGCACAAGCTTGTCTTCCTTTTTCTTTATGTGGGACTGACTGATCCCAATCCAGACTGTCATTTGAGTAGAATATATTTTTTTTCCATGAAGGTCAAACTAGTTTTCGTCTATATTTTCAATGTTATGAAGTGACCTAAATTTGTACCCAAATGATGGATGCTTTTAGTTGTAAAAGGACCTTCATTAATACCCATATAATTTTACATCTTTACTCATTATTGAGTTCACATTTTGCTTTTTGTTGAGATGCCAGTGTTTTCATTCTAATTTAAGCTTTTCTTGTTAAGCTGAAAAGGGCTTATATAGTTTATAGTTATTGGGTTTCTTTCTGATATTTACAAGTTTTTTTTTAAAAAAGTTACAGATGACCAGAAAAAAAAGTGTAGGTAGGTAAAATATAATGCTATCACAGCTGGTTTGGGTTTTTCCAGATGTGTCCCCAAGACCCAACAAAGACATTGTTTGGACTATAATCCAGTTGACTTCTTAGTCTATATCATTCTTTGTGTTAATTAATTGCATAATAACAACGGTATTCTTATTGTTAGTTCTTTCATCCTTGCTATTGTGATCTGTAAGTTGGGATTTTCACGTGATGTAACATGGCCATAACCCTAAAAAAAGAAGAGAAATTTATCCCCTCTTTTTTCACAATGGTGAAGACAAGTTTAAAATATGATATACATCCTCGAATATGTAAAGAATCTTCTTATGTTAATTTTTAATTTGAATTGTTGATTGTTTTTTTGATTGATTGAATTTTCATTTTCTGGCAATTTAAAATTGTCTTGTGTGGCACAATGACCTAGGAAGAATAAGAATTCTAAATCAAAATGTCTTTTGAGTCTCTGATGGACGATGATCCAGCGCAATTACGTAGATCACTTTCATAGCAGCGCTGGTAAAATGAAAAAGAAGCTATGTAAGTACTCTTTCTATTATAACGTCTCATTTATTGCCTTTATTTTCTGTTGGCGAGTATCCATCTTACACGTTTTATTAATGTTGACAATTATTTTGTTGCTTAAAATTTTGTGGATGTTGGTAGATGTATATGAAAAATTACTTGTTCATTTTCCTATTTTATTGCTTTAATTTACTCATTAAATTTTTAGTGTGTCTCATTCATTATATCAGGATTAATAATGAAAAAATCTTTTAGAATTTTACTATATTTATATTTAAAAATAATTCCATTTTAATTTATAAATTACTGTTTCTGTTCCTATTTAGTTGTACACTTTATAAAATGTACACATTAATATAATTAACATAGTAAAGTTACAATCTTACGCTTATTGAACGTAGTTTCAAAAAAAATGAATCAAAACTATGACATTATTAAGAAGTTTAAATTAAGGTATAATATAAAAAAAAATTGTCTTTTCTTGATCTATCAAAATGAACAAATAAATAGAAACATAAAAGAAAAAATATGAACAAGTAAATAATAACAGAGAAATATAAATAATTTAAAATAAAAATATTTTAGTATAAACGAACGAGGAGATGTAGGGAGTAAATGACAGGCTTTAAATTGCGGAATATTGATATTAATGTTCAGCACGTGCCTCAGCAGTGCCAACAAAGGACACAGCTATTCATGTGAGTTGTTGTTGCATTTATTAATTGAACTCACCCAGGAAACCGATCACACTGGGGGTTCTGCTTTTTCCATATTTAAATATCGTATCTTATCCTCCCATTTTTCTTTTCGAAGGAATTTCGAAGCTCGGTTAGTTGATTATTTGAATATTATTTTTTTATTATTATTATTATCTCTTTTTTATTTTTCCTTTTTAAGAAAATGTAAAAGTCAAAATTAAGTGTCATTTATTACGTTAATAAGTTGTATACGTTCTTCATAAATTCTGTTATAATAAATGCATCATATACTCTCTCCGTCCGGTAATGTTTGTCATTGTTTCTATTTTTAAAGTCGAACTATATAAATTTTGACGAACATTTTAAGATGAACTTTTTAATCACATTAATATGCAAAAAATTGTAATTTATAGTATTTTTCATATAGTTTTGGAATATCTAAATTTTTTGTTTAAAATATTAAGTTAATTTAATTTATTGTATCTTTAAAGATTAATCAAATTAACTTTCGATGAACGTAACATGATAAAATGATAGAGAGTATTTCAGTAATTATAATGGTAAAAGGACAATCATTGCTTCCAAATAGAAAAACAGATATCTTTTAGTTTTCTGGAAGAATAAAAGTACATGGAATAAAAACTAGTACTATGTTTTTCATTTGATACTTCATAATATATGGTCATAATATAAAGCGGAAGGGCGCGGGGTTTTTAGTCCATTTCAATCACCCAAAATCAACCTCATTTAACCCATTTGACGCCACTTATATAAACTAAAAAATTTGAGTTTGCAAATTACTTACTCAAAAAGGGGTAAAGTGGACAAATATCCCCTTTTAGGATACCTGCTATTTTAAGAATAGCCTAAATTTTACAAAGTTCTTGAAAGAGTTGGTTTTGGTTCTTGTGGAATCAAACTAAATGGAAGATGAATTAATATGAATATTTGGTAGGAAGATAATTAGTACAAAATACAAGTCAAAGATTGTATCTTGGTAGGTGAAAGTTAGGCAAACCATAAAATGGTTTGCTATCTTAACCTTGACAATTTTGACACATAGTGATGTCATGGATGACATCAATAGGATGAATTTATTCCTATAAATAGGTAGCTCTTAATTCATTTTCAAATCATCCTTTCACTTGCCTTCTCACCTTCTAAGGCATTGTGTTCTCTCTCTTGTAGTATTTCACTTATATTCTTTGTATAGTGAAATAAATATTGGTGCAGTTGTTCTTTGGTGGACGTATGATTATTTTGATCCGAACCACGTTAAATATTGTTGTTCTTCCTTGTTCTTTAGTTTCACGTTTCCGCTAACAATTGGTATCAGAGCAAGGTTCTGTCTGAGTATGCTCTGTGGTTGCAGCACAGTCTGAACTTCCACATCAGAAAAGGATTACTTTGGTTTTCTGTAGTTCCAAATACATTGTAGTAGAAAAGGAAGAACAAGTAAATAAAAAAAAATGAGTTCCATAAGTTTGAAATTGATAGATTTAGTGGGCGCAACAACTTCAATATCTGGAAAATCCAGATGATAGCGTTACTGCGGAGGGAAGGTTTAATCCATGCTATTGACGGAAAGTACCCCGATAAGATATCGGATTCCGATAAGGAAAAGATTGAAGGAGATGCATTGAGTGCAATTCAACTGTCCCTTGCACCTAACGTACTTTGTGAAGTGAGCACAAGTACCGAAGAGACGGCCAAAGAGTTATGAGAAAAGTTGGAAGGGCTTTACCAGGACCAGTCAGTGACAACAAGGATGTTGTTACAACGGCGTCTTCATACATTTAAGATGGATTCAGGTACTTTGTTGCAAGACCATCTAGATGCGTTCAATAAACTTGTGATGGACTTACAAACTGCTGGAATTAAAAAGGACGAGGAGACACTTGCATGTTCTTTACTATTTTCATTGACTTCAAAATATCGTGATATTGAGAATTCAATGATGTATAGCAAACAACCTATTAAACTTGAGCAAGTGCGGCAAGCACTAAACTCTTGTGATGTGCGGATGCATTTTGAAGGAGACAAAAGTGACGAAGCTAGTGGACTCTTTGTAAGAGGTCGTACTAGCCAAAAGGGAAGGAGCAAATCGAAGTACAGATCAAAGTCTCGTGTGAACAAAAAGAATGCGGAGTGTTGGGGCTGTCACAAGAAGGGGCACTTTGAACGAGATTGCCCTATGTCGAAGTCCAAAGAAAAGGCGAGTGCATCCATTGTTGAGAAAGTACATGATAATGATGATGATTATGTACTAACAACATCATGCAATAATGGAGTCTATGACAACAAATGGATCTTAGACTCTGGTTGTACTCTGCATATGACATTCCGAAAAGATTGGTTCAGCAGCTATGAAACAAGCAGAGGAACTGTATTAATGGGCAATAATGCAACTTGTAAAATAGTTGGCATTGGTTCAGTTCATGTTCGCTGCCATGATGGAATCGTGAGGACTATTACAGAAGTCCGTCATGTTCCTGATCTAAAGAAGAATTTGATCTCCCTGGGTACTTTAGATAAACAAGGCTATAAGTACATGAGTGAAGGAGGAACTATGAAAGTGACTAAAGGGTCTTTAGTCATGTTGAAGGCCAAGCTGGAGGATGGCCTCTACACACTTGCGGGAAGCACCATTATTGGCTCTGTAAATGCATCTACAGTGCAGTTATCTAATGATGACAAGGCAAAATTATGGCACATGAGACTAGGCCATATGAGCGCACGAGGATTGGAGATGTTGAGCAACCGCAACCTTTTGAATGGTGAGAAGATCAGCACACTTGAATTTTGTGAGCACTGCGTCTTAGGGAAGCAGAAAAAGGTCAGCTTCAGCACTGGCAAGCACAAGACGGGAGGGGTGCTAGACTACATCCATTCAGATTTATGGGGTCCCTCTAAGCTTCCATCAAAGGGAGGAAAGAGGTATCTTCTCACATTCATTGATGATTTTTCACGAAAGGTTTGGGTGCGTTTCCTGAAGACAAAAGGTGATGCTTTTGAAGCATTTAAAGAGTGGAAGATTTTGGTTGAAAATCAAATGGAGAGGAAAATCAAGTATCTTCGCACGGACAATGGCTTGGAGTTTTGCAGTGAAGAGTTCAATGATTTCTGCAAGGTTCATGGGATCGCAAGGCATAAGACGGTCAGGCACACACCACAGCAGAATGGAGTTGCCGAGAGAATGAACAGAACTCTTCTTGAGAAGGCTCGTTGTATGCTCTTACAAGCTAAGATGTCCAAAGTATTTTGGGCTGAAGCAGTTCATACTGCTTCTCATATTGTCAATCGGTCTCCAGCATCAGCGATTGACTTTAAGACTCCGAATGAGGTCTGGTCAGGTGAACCCTCTAACTATTCATACTTGCGAATATTTGGGTGTCCAACTTATTATCATGTTAATGAAGGTAAGCTTGAACCAAGGGCTAAAAAGGCCATATTCGTAGGGTATGTTGATGGAGTAAAAGGGTACAAACTATGGTGTTTGTCTTTACTCAAATTTGTAGTTAGTAGAGATGTTACCTTTGATGAATCCTCTATACTTGATCCTCGTAAAGTTTCTGTGGAGTTATCTAGAAACGAGAACAACGAGCAGGTGGAGCTACCGGTGGAGCTTACCAAGAAACGGGATCAAGAGACTCAAAGTGATGAGTCAAAAGATGCAGAAGAACTTGCTTCCAATGAACCATACACAATTGCGAAGGGAAGGGACAAAAGGCGGATACGGAAACCGGAACGTCTTATAGAGCAAGAAAATCTGATTGCACAAGCGTTCGTAGCTGCAGAAGAAGAGATTAAGGATCTCGAGCCCTCTTCGTATATTGAAGCAACTTCTTGCAAAGATGCTGCACATTGGCAGTTGGCCATGATGGAAGAGATGGAGTCTCTTCACAGAAATGAGACATGGGTCTTAGTTAAAAGGCCAAAGGGGATAAGGACAGTTGGATGCAAATGGGTCTACAGAAAGAAAGAAGGTATTCCAGAAGTGGAAGCTGCTAGGTTCAAGGCGAGATTGGTTGCAAAGGGTTTCAGTCAGAAGGAGGGAATTGACTACAATGAGATCTTTTCTCCAGTCGTGAAACATAGCTCAATTCGCGTGCTGCTAGCATTGGTTGCACAATTTGATTTAGAGCTTCAACAGCTTGATGTCAAAACTGCTTTTTTACATGGTGATCTAGAAGAGACAATCTATATGGATCAGCCTGAAGGTTTCCTAGCTGAAGGAAAAGAAGACCATGTATGCCAACTGAAGAAGTCTTTGTATGGTTTGAAGCAATCCCCTAGACAGTGGTACAAGAGGTTTGATGCATTCATGACTACACATGGATTTTCGAGGAGTGCATTTGATAGTTGTGTGTATCACAAGAAGATGTCTGGTAACTCTATGATTTATCTTTTGTTGTATGTTGATGATATGCTTATTGCTGCTAACAACATCACAGAGATAAATATTTTGAAGAAACTGTTGAGCAAGGAATTTGACATGAAGGATCTAGGAGTTGCAAAGAAAATCCTTGGAATGGAAATTTCAAGAGAAAATGGTGTTGTACATCTTTCTCAGAAGAGGTACATCCGAAAAGTTCTTGAAAGATTCAATATGGATATGAGCAAGCCTGTAAGTACACCTTTAGCTTCTCATTTCAAGCTTTCAGAGTTACAAATGCCTCAATCTATGGATGAGGTGGAGCATATGTCAAAGGTTCCTTATGCGAGTGCAGTTGGTAGCATTATGTATGCTATGGTATGCACACGTCCAGATATTGCCCAATCTGTAAGTGTAGTAAGCAAGTACATGGCAAATCCAGGAAAAAGGCATTGGGAAGCTGTCAAGTGGATATTGAGATATCTCAAAGGAGCTCCTGATGTTGGCCTAACCTTTCGGAAAAGTGAAGGTATTTCAATTCTCGGTTATGTTGATTCTGACTATGCAGGGGATCTTGATCGAAGGAGGTCCACAACTGGATACATCTTTACTCTCGTTGGCAGTGCCGTTAGTTGGAAATCGACTTTACAGTCGATTGTCGCTTTGTCTACAACAGAGGCAGAATATATGGCAGCAACGGAGGCAGTGAAAGAAGCTATCTGGTTGAAAGGTTTGGTGACAGAATTGAGTTCAGCTCAGCTTAAATCAATTCTAAAATGTGATAGTCAAAGTGCTATTCATTTGATTAAAAATCAAAGATTTCATGAGCGCACCAAACACATTGATGTCAGATTTCATTTTATTCGAGATGTCGTAGAAAAGGGAGCTATCAAGGTTGAGAAGGTTATCACAGACGATAACGCTGCAGACATGTTGACCAAAATAGTCCCGCTTGCCAAGTTTGCACACTGCAAGGACTTGGCGGGAGTATGCATCAATTGATGCAACTCTAAGAGAACAACTGCTAGGTGGAGCTGGTATGTTCAACAAAGGTTTGATTCTTCTTGTTTCTTACAATGGGATTGCCCAGTAAGCTTAGAAGTTTTGGCCGGAGTTGTTTATACGCATGCTTGGAACACAAACCAAGGTGGAGATTGAAAGAGTTGGTTTTGGTTCTTGTGGAATCAAACTAAATGGAAGATGAATTAATATGAATATTTGGTAGGAAGATAATTAGTACAAAATACAAGTCAAAGATTGTATCTTGGTAGGTGAAAGTTAGGCAAACCATAAAATGGTTTGCTATCTTAACCTTGACAATTTTGACACATAGTGATGTCATGGATGACATCAATAGGATGAATTTATTCCTATAAATAGGTAGCTCTTAATTCATTTTCAAATCATCCTTTCACTTGCCTTCTCACCTTCTAAGGCATTGTGTTCTCTCTCTTGTAGTATTTCACTTATATTCTTTGTATAGTGAAATAAATATTGGTGCAGTTGTTCTTTGGTGGACGTAGGATCATTTTGATCCGAACCACGTTAAATATTGTTGTTCTTCCTTGTTCTTCAATTTCACGTTTCCGCTAACAGTTCTAAATACTTTATCGTCTCAAAATCAAATTTTAAACATTAGGTGTAAAGTTTGAACTTTCATATGAATACAGTTAAAACTTTTGAACTTTGAGAGAAAGTAGACTCTAAGCATAACTAACCTCAAATTTATTAGGGTCCGTTTAGCCATAAATTTTCCAAATAATATTTTGGAGGAAATTTGTTAAATAATGTTTATTCATACAATTTGTCATTATTTGACAAATATTTTTAACAAATATCCCAAATTTTCAAATATTAGTTTTTTCTAGTATTTGGATCAAATCTCATTATTTGGAATTTTTTTAAAATTAAAATTTTACCTTAAACTTTTATCTTTTACAAAAACACTCTCTATAGTAGTTGTTTATTGTATTACATAATTTTTTACGTGAACACCAAAATTGTGATGAAATATTTAGTGAATATTAAATAATGATATGATTGTTGATGAAAATGATGAAAAATTAACTCAAGGTAATAAAGTCATGTGCTTCGTCTACTTCACGATGTATGGAATGATATTTGTCGCACTCGCTCCAAATTATCACATTGCTCTAGTTGTTGGGTGGTCTTGGGCCTTCTCAACCCAAAAGCTAGCTCAAAGGTTGAGGCTTTCCCTCACACTTATAAATTGACCACTAGCCCCTTCCACTTCCGATGTGGGATAACCCAACAATCTCCCCCTTCACACATCGGGCCTTGGGTTGGAGAGAACGACAACCCAGTTCCTCCCGGTGGACTGAGACTTGTTGACAACCTGGGCTCTGATACCAATGTTGGGTGGTCTTGGGCCTTCTCAACCCAAAAGCTAGCTCAAAGGTTGAGGCTTTCCCTCACACTTATAAATTGACCACCAGCCCCTTCCACTTCCGATGTGGGATAACCCAACACTAGTGTCATGGAAATTATTTGTCATTGTTGTAACAAACATTCAATTAACTTGTAATACAAATTTATGGTTAGTTTTAATAGTTTTTAAAACTTATGGGTATAAATCATATTTTTCCAAAAAGGTGAAATATATTTTCCAAATCTTATGACCAAACACATAGTGAAATTTCACCCAAATTTTTACTCAAATAATATTTGCTAAGAATATTTAAAAACTTATGGCTAAACGCTAGCTTAAAGATTTGAAATTTTTATTTTGATTATTCAAACTAGAGATCTCTAGGCCTGACAATTTGATTCGTGATGGTTTAAATATCGAGGTCTAAAGAGTAATTTTTGTAGAAAAAAAATCTTAAATTCAATAATTTTATCGATATAAAATAAAATTTAATAATTTTGCTAGATAAATCTTATAGTTCTAAGTCTCTTATACGCAAAGAGAAACAAAAACACTCTTAAATTTGTAAAATATTCTTATACTTCAAACAGATTACCGAAAACGCTTATCTATTATTATTTCTACCTCAACAAAATAATAGGGAAACAGATTTATATCATCTACTAAAATAGGTCTATATATCAAATTTAGACATCGGTATTGTCATATCTTTATTAAAAATAAGGAGTTCGCCTATTTCATTAAGCACCAATGTAGAATTTCTGTTCTTCTTTAATAAATAAGTCTCCCAATTTCATAAAGTATTTCATCTAAAATTTTCTATTATTCCATTCAATCATTTTAAATATTTTCTCTATTAACTATAGGTTGTGATAACCGTCAGTATTCTACCAAACTAATAATATACCTACCAGTATTCCATTAAAACTATTTATATTTATATGTAGATTTGCGAATGCTCTAACCAAACTAATAATAACATACCTACCAATGTTCTAATCAAATTATTTGTGTAACCATAAATCATAATATATATATATATATATATATATATATATATATATATATATATATATATATTATACTCGTTAGAATTCCAAGCAAGCAAGCAATATAACTCCAATTCTAAAACCCAAAAAGAAGTTAACTAACTCAATAAGATTTCATTAATTAAGCAACATATTCATCCTTGTTTTTTTTTTATTAGTTGAAATTTTTTAGTTCATTCATTTAAAGTTGAATCTAAAGTCATGAGTCCTGTTAATATTAGTTGACAAACCCAAATTTATAGTTGGAGTTGGGGTTCAAATCGTGGTAATTTTTTTTTTTTTTCAGGATTTAAATGGTAAAAAACATGTGTAATCCATCATTGTTGAATAAGCTTAAGGAATTGAGTTTGAATTTTAGAATTTAATGTTTTGTTAGACATTGAGAGTGGGTATTATTTAGACTTGTTGGAAATAGTCTAACGAGATTTGTTTACGAAATTTCGATTTTTTTATGTAGGTTTGGACTAATTTTGAAAAAATAAAAATTTAAAAATCACTACTATAAAAAGACTTCGTCATTGTACCTAGTGACATGCATACACTCTTATAATTTATCATACACATTTATGCAAAATTAATATACTTTTATATAGTATTATACAAAATAGAGATACATTGCTTGTATAAGCAAATAAGTATTGTATAATATTATATAAATATGTATAATCATTGTTACGAAAAATATTTCGACTATACGAATGTAAATTGAAAATATGACTACTCAAGTGCAATGTATTATGTGAGGCTATATATTTTTAAACTGTTCCCTAAAAGTTTTTATCAGTTGGGTGAATACAATTATATACTCCTATTATATAATTCTGAGAAGGATACTAAATAAATTAGGGAGAATTACCCGGTTAAGAAAATTTACAATACATAATTAGTCATCAATTCATCATAACTATAGTTTGTTATAATTATCACTCATAACTAATATTAACTATTAATTACGTGAGTTGACTTTGAACTTGTTTGATTTGTATTTGTATACAATGGTTTTGATTTGCATATGACGATGATTTCCTTTGATTTTTCTGTTTTATCACCATGTACATTCAATTTTTTTCTGATAACTATTTGAAGTTTATATAAACATGTAGTTTACAAATTTTTTATAATATAATTTATATAATGTAATTTTGCATAATATATTTTGTATAATTGTTCAAAGTTCATATGTTTATGTTTGTATTAATTTGTAATTTCGACTTTTATCATATTTGTATGATTATAAACTTTGTATTACTCAATTATCCAAAAACACGTGAGTTATAGAAATGTATTCGCGAATAATACAATATATATGTATACCGTTTACATGTATACAATTATCTAACTGATTACATGTATAATTCGCCTCTCTCCCACTCTCCACCTTCTCTACTCGCCTCTCTCCTTTTTCTCCCAACCTTGCTCGTCACTCTCCTCCCTATAACATGTAGCTACAAATCGTACTTAGCATACTATAATTAGTAAAGCGTAATTAAGCTATTTTTGAATAGCTATATACTAAAGTTTCCCATAAAATTATTATCATGGTTAGTGGGTAAAAATTAAGTAATTCCATTTTTTAGGTGTTTAAGGTGATTTCAGAAATCTATTTTTTTAAAGAAGGGGGAAATATCTCCAAAGACAAACTCATCCTTAATATACACTTGGGCCATCAAGTGGAGAACTGGGCCAGTGTTTCATTCTGATTTTTAATAGGTGTAAGTCCTAAGTTATGCAAAGCCCAATCCGTATATGCATCCTCTCCTCTAGGGGTGTACGTGATCGAGTTGGTTCGGGTTTTCAAAAATCAAACCAAATTATTTATGTTAGATTTTTGAATTTTTCAATAAAATTCATATTTTTAAACTTTAGATTTTTTCGGGTTTCTTCGGGATTTTCGAATTTTTGGGTTTTTTCGATAAAGTATTCATACAAATATATAATTTACTTGTATTTCAAATATTTTTTTAGTCCTACCAAAATGCAACTATCTAAGTTATTTCTCAAGAAAATAATAAAAAATTTGATATGTTTAGTGACACTAAAATATCCAACAAAAAAATAATGAAAAAATCACGTAAAACAAGTATTGCAAATTAATACGTCATAATGAAATTGATCATAATTTAAAGTATTAAATCATGCTAAAATAAGTTTAGTAAGTATTAGTTAGATGACTAAATAGTAAAAGAAAGTAAAATTAGATCATGTATTTCAATTGTCTATATCTATATAAAATTAAAAAACAAATATTCCTTATTATTGTCATTCTTAGTATTAGAATTGATTTTCTTTTTTAGTTAGTATTAATTTGATTTTTATTCAAACGTTAGTATAATTATCAACATGTATGGACTATAATCTATATTAGATCATAAAGAATTCTAACTTTCAAACATGAAATAAATATATTATAAAAACTATGAAAAAGTATAAGAGATTTAAAAATTATATCAAAGTAAGTATTTTTACGTATAAAATAAAATTCTAAAATTATATATATAATGTCGGGTTGATTTTGTCTCGGGTTTTTTTTTTTAGTTGAAACCAACCCAACCCAAATATAGTCGGATTTTTTTTCCATCACCAAATCAAGTCAAACCAAATCACTAGTCTGATTTTTTTTTTTGACTCGATTTACGATTTGATTTAATTTTCGATTCGATTTTGTACATCCCTACTCTCTTCAATGAGTCCATTTCCACTATATGACTAAGTAAACATATTTACTATATATACCTAATAACATTACAATATTTTTACCAACTTATCTAACGCGATTTTTGACTATCTAGTGTCTAACATTTAAAACGTTTGTTATTTTAAGTCGATTCCACTTAAGTATTTATATAGGGCAACTTTCACATATAGCAAACACAAAATTCATACTTATATGCTATAACAAAGTTTGCACAATTAAATTGCTATAAATTTACAAAGAAACCAATTGTATGACTCGCTATACATATACAAACGAAAGCAGTTGTGTACAATTCAATTTTATAATTTGTGTATGTATAAAACGAGACGAGAGAAAGATAAAAGGAAATTGGGCAGGGGAATATTTGTATTGTATAATTATAAGTGTATAGGACGAAAATATATGTACTTGCATGTGTATATACAATTTTCTCACGCTTTATACATACAAAAACACAATTTATACATTTCGCTTCTGTTTGTATAAGTGAGAAAGGCGAGGCTGGCGAGCGAGTTCTGGAAGAGGGGAGAGAGAGGAACAAAAATATATGTATTTATACAATTTTCTCTGTTTTATACAATCAGAAACAATTTTTATAAACTTGTGTTTGTATAAAAAGTGAGGAAGCGAGCGAGAGATTAGAGGAGAGTGGCGAGCGAGATATTTGGGAGAGAGGCGCCTGATAACTTTGCAAACGTTTGCTATGAAGCACAATTAAATCAAACCCTAACTACTCCATTTATTTTAGGTTATTACTTTTCTATTATATACAATTTTCCATATTAAAATTTGATTATATCATACTTGCACCGTCTAAGGTCTTTTTTGAGGGAAAACGATCACTATTAAGAATTTTTTATATTTATGACTTAAATTTGAAATCTCTAATTAAAAAAAAATTAATTTCATCCAATATACTATATCGTTTGATATATCAAATTCTCTATTTATTAGTATTAATTATTATTTATTAATATGGCCCATATTAAGGACGTGGTAGTTGATAAAAACAAAATGAAGGGATCGTGATTGATGGAAGAAGATTGGTCAATGGACCATTATAATGGCTTCATTCTTTACTTTTAACTACTACATCCTCCAATTTCCTACTTCATCTGTCACTCATAACGAAGGCGGTTATCTTGATAAAGATATTTATTTGAATATTTGGAATATGAAATAAATTAAAAATATCTGAATTATAATTCATAATTAATATCCAAACCTCATGTTCGGACTTCAAACATTTTAATATAAAGATTTTGCTAAACTCTTTTCGAATGCATATGAATAAATCGTTATTTCTCTTTCAATTGATGCAATGGGGAAAAGGTTTAATTTGCTTCGATAAGCTTATACGTATTCTAAATTATAATATTTTCATGAGAAGACTGAAAAGGAAGCTTGAACAGAGTAAGAGGGATACAATAATAATAAAAAAAATCTTAAGTTGGTATCTAAAAAAATACATTTTTTCTTTTTAAATCCATAAGTTTTTAGATTATACTTTTTTGTTATAAAATAAAGTATAAGAATTAAATAACAAATAAATTTAGAGAAAAAAAGCAATAATATTTTCTATCCAATCTTTCAATGTATTTGTGTTTACATATAAGATGAGTATATATAGAAAGTAAGAGTATATTTCTAATCCTTGAAGTCATGAAAAATCTCCAAAGTCATGAAGTTTGAATTTACTACATGACATTCACATTTTATTATTTACAACATTTTTCAAATTATATGTTTCCTAGATCAATTTTGCAAATATGGTTGGAACGTTTTTTTTAGGTTAAATTTTTCATATAACTCAAAAGTATCGGGGGTTTAGTCAAAATAGTATCAAAATATTTAGTTCGAAAGTAAATACCCAATTGAATATAAGTAACATTAACA